>VXAK01005811.1:51861-66401 GCA_013399435.1 Arenaria interpres | reverse complement strand
TCCCTATTCCCCCCTACCTCCCGTCCCGGACCCCTTCCGTCCCCTCCCCCGGCTACCCCCGATCCCTCTCCATCACCTCGGCCCGGGGCGTGTGAAGGCACCTCGCCCCCTCCCTGCCCTCACCTGGGCATCTCTCCGGGCGGCCGCTTGAGGAAGCCCTCGGGGCTTCCCTCGGCTGTTTGGGTTCTTCTGTTTTTTTTTGGTTTGGTTTTATTTCGTTTTTTTTTCGTTTTTTGGGGGGTGGGCGGTGTTGGGCTCTTTGGGGTCCCCCGGGGAGATGGGCGCGTTCAGAGGGCTGGCGAAGCGGTTCGCCTCCAGCGGGCTCGGGGGAAGAAAACTTAATTAAAATACGCACCGAAGCTGGGATGGATTTGAAATGGGCCCAAAGGCGGGGGTTTCGCTTGGCAGCTGTTAATTTCGGCCCTCAAAATGCCGAGTGGTTTGTTTGTGAGTGAAATCGGGTAATTTCATTTCTAAGGGCTTGCCTTGGCCTCACTGGGAAGCACAAGCTTCTCCCTCGGAATTTTCAGAGCAGAAGGAACAGTTTTGCTCATGCTGAGTAACTGTCGCAACGTTTCTTTGTATCAATTCCTACTTAATATTCAGTACACAAATAAAAGCTAACAATCTCCTTTTAGTGTCACAAGCATTTCAAATCAGTGCAGCCAGCCTGCTCTCAAGCAACTCTTTACATCTACATCCTTTATTCATTAAGTTAACACCGCGTAGAGAACCCAGTCCTTCAAGCAACTCAGGAGTTTTTCAAGCCTTACAGACTGTACTTTCTTGGGAAAGCCACCCGAAAAACTACCTTTCAAATGTACAACACAAGTCCCTATTTTTACAGTGACAAGATGCAGGCCTAGAAACACGGAAAATTCATCTCACTCGTTGTTTCCATACCACAGGTATATCCCACAGACTGCTCTCCTCTTCCTCAGATGTTGGCCAGCACTGAACCCGGTGGTTTTTATCTTAAGTGCTAGGATCCCTTAAAGCTTCTGGTAGCTGGGTTAACTGATTTTAGGAAAAGCTCAACAAGTAGTTCAAGGAAAGCCCTCATGTTTTTTTCTAGAACTGTTACAAGTCTGAGATGCTCAAGGTTCAACCTCTCAGCCCCTCAAATGCAAATATAAAACCTAATGGAATTACATGTTAAATTCTCGTAGTTTCTAGACAATTTAATTTGTTTTAAAATTTTCAGATGTGGTCTACAACACTACCCCAAAATGCAAAGAGAAAAGAATTCATTTTTGTGCAAACATAAATCACTACGTTAAAGCTTATTAAGACTCCGTGAGAACTTTTCATTTACTTTGGTGGACCCGGTATTAGATCAACTGCCGTATCAGATAGGGTAGTTTTGAGGTGAATGAACAGGTTGAAGGCTGTCTAGCCGTGTTACATCAACAACCTCATCTTTTCCTATCTTCAGCTAAGATTTAAGAAGTGAGACAGCTCTCTCTAAGTCTTTAAAATAGGATGTTTAGCATATTGCCAGGGAGGAACCTCACGGTCTATTACAAGGAGTGAGCAGCTGCCCTTGTCATACAAAGGAACTCAGCATAGCCTGAAGCCTGCTGTTTCACACCAAAAATGGTTTGTTTTCCTTCATGAAGTATCTAGTACTGATACCCCCGATACACATTCCTTCGATTTTTGCTGTTACTGGAGTTTCCTGGTCTGCCTTAACAGAAGCTTGATGCTGCTATTATCACATTGGTCTTCTTTCCCATACAATAGTGCCAAGTAATAAGAATTTTAAAACCAGTCTGAATTTCTCATACTTTGCATAATCTTCTTTCTCCTTGAGTTACAAATAAAGCATTGTATTCAATTAGACTCACAGCAGGTGAAAACCCCAATTAGTGAATCCATTTTCTTGGCTTTTTTTCCCTACCTTACACCCACACACCAATTTTTTTTATTTTTTTTTTTTAAACAATGAAGGGGAACTCTGAGTCATTCCTCAATTGAAAAGCAAATTAACCCTTTGATCTCCCAAATCAAACTATTACCCACTCAGGAACGTCCAGGGGAAAACAAGAATGTTGAAGGATTAAGGGATTAAGGCCTATTGACTTTATAATTTGATTTTATTAAAAAAAAATCTATTTAATGTAGTTCTGATTGTTGTCTCCAAGTTCAAAAAAGCTTTTAGCGTTTTGACTGACCCCAAAATTATACTTTTGCTGTATAATGTACACAAGTAATACCACTCTTATTCCAAATTATTTTTAAACTACTGATAATTTATTACAAAAATATGTTTTGTTTGCAGTGTAAATGGTTAATGTCTTTGGCATTTGTAACTGAAGCCAATCTTTATGACATACTTAATTTCAAGCCATTTCTTTGATAAAAGACAGTCTTCTCCCTGTAAAAAATAAAACAGCATCACAGAGTTTTAATTCCCTGTGGTGCTTTTCATATTCAAGGGCTATTCAGCCAATTTGTGCACCTACACAGAGACCTTAATCAGAAGGAGAAAGTATATGTCTCTTCACCATTTAACAACATCGGGTGCTTGAAGAGAAATCACAACCCCCTGGCCTATTACCCCAAAACTCTTTCAGGAAAAAAAACAAAAAAAAAAAAAAAAAAAAATGAAGTGGATTTTCAGGTAGTCTGACTACATTACTTGCTGTCCAAGTGCTTCCTGGTATCTGTGCATTTGAGAAACCTGATTTTTCAATTTTAAGATGTACTTCTCAGAATTTTGTCCCTTTTCTGTGGGGAAAGAGCCACAGACATACACACATTAAGCATGATAATATGAAGATAAAATAACTGATTCTTAAGTAATATTGTTTGAATATAAATCT
Source organism: Arenaria interpres (assembly GCA_013399435.1). Taxonomy (NCBI): domain Eukaryota; kingdom Metazoa; phylum Chordata; class Aves; order Charadriiformes; family Scolopacidae; genus Arenaria; species Arenaria interpres. The sequence continues at coordinate 63,576 of VXAK01005811.1, read as the reverse complement.
TCATAGGTTTCACAAAGGAGACCAGCATCACTACTCCATGTTACAGACAGACGGAAATTGGAATGCAGAAATGGGTAGGGCCTTGCTTAAAACTGCTTAGTAGGGCAGCCGTTAAACACACACATTTATTTTTGCTTGTAAGTTTAGCACTTCACGAGTTAGAAAACTAAAGAGACATTTCTTTAGTTTACTGTCACTGAAAGTGGAGATACAACATTTTCCTGCTAACTTGGTCTGGCTTTCATAGTTCTGTGAAGCATGTAGTCCTCCTTGTAAGCGTGGCTTTCCTATTCCTCAGTTATCTGGGTAGTGGATTAGCAATGCTTGCCTTGCATATAAGAAGACACTGTGGTGCCCTGTGTCGGGCTGGCTAATCCGTTATGCAGTTTGAGTCTATTTTCTTTTCATTGGTATAAATAAGTACTAAGAATCACTATGACACTTTCCTGGATCATCTGTCTAAAATACGCTCCGAGGGCTGACACTTCCAGGATTTTTTCAGTATTTGTTGATAGCTTTCTCAGAAGAGCCAAGAAGAGAATAGATGTTTGGGCTTTTTGGGGGGCAGTTTGAGCATTAAAATACCGTAAATGCAATAAAGAGAATAGTTTTGAAATTCTGCATTCATTTTCCCCAACATTGCACTGTAAATTAAAGACCTACTAAAACATTCATAGCTCTGCGTACTTACAATCAGTCATTTACAACATGGGAAGAAGCATACCGCTTTCCATCCAGCGGCAAACCCAATCTGTGTCCTGTATGAAGGGAGATTAGCAAGTGCTGCTTCTTACACAGGACTTGTTCTCCACGCTGTAAGGCAGTCATGTAACCAGCAAGTGGAGCTCACAAGAATTTGCCTGACATGTTTCATTGAGATGCTCTTGGAATAGACAGAGTAGGAAGAGGAATCATCATTTTCTTCTTCTTTTTTAAATAAAACTAATTCTGCAGTAAATATTACAGAGCCAGACCTTACAGCAATTTAATGCACAGTATGGAAAGTATTGGTACACAGCATCTGTGACGTATGTCTGTTCCTGCTGAACGCTCAACAGCACAACCTCCGCCTTCCTTCAGGCTGTACCTGCTTTTACTATTGTAAAGTCACCTGATTAAAAGCAAAATCTTAGTCACCCTACAAGATGAGTATCACAGATCCTTGGGAGCAGTCTGTGTGTGTGTGCCTTATGTCGCAGTGCATTGCATGCTGTTGACAAAAGATGAATGAGAGGGTGCCTGTCATTTTGGATACATTAGATATGTGTATGAATTTCACCCTGTTGAAATCTTGGAATGGCTGATTTGGAGAGGCTACATGTATTTTTTCAGCTGGCAGTGCCAATGTAGACTCTCTGCAGCAGCAGAGTGTGTGTTCAGTCTACTGCCGGGTGTATGACCCTGAAAAGAGGACCAGAACGAGACTGAGAATATGTAAGATTACATGCATCACTGGATGCGGTGGACAGCACATCCAGGTTCCACCAGAGTTATGAGCTCTTCAGGTATGCATCTGGAAACACCAAAAACTCTTTTCTCCCTTTCACACCAAACCACAAGAAATAAAGACATTTTAGAAAGGAACAACCCCTATTCTTCTGGGATGGAAATCAACTAGAATGTGAATAGTGTCAAGACTGGGAAGATCAAGAAGCAAAATGCTAGGTAACTAAAAGCATTAAGTCTGTGCTCTGAAGTAAGACTTTTGGGAAGCTAACAAAAAACCCCCACCCATAAAAAAGACTTAAAATTTACCAGCAGAAAACTTATGCCAAGCAAATCTGCTTGCTGATCTTTACAATATACAGGTAAGACTTGAAAAATAATAATTGTACCATGGTAAATTCTTGGTCTGAGGAATCTGTATTGGCAAAATGAATGGTTATAATTTCTGTGAGTAAGGTTGAGAAAAAATAAGGATGAATTAAATAAAACAATGAAGGCAGACTCCATTTCTTTTCTTTACGTGCCCAGTTAGAAATAAATTACTGTTTTGCCTCCTGGGCGATTAAAATAAGCAGGATTTCATAAACCCTGGAAGTATTCAAGGCCAGGCTGGATGGGATTTTGAGCAACCAGTTCTAGTGGGAGGTATTCCTGCCCATGGCAGGGGGGTTGGAGCTAGATGATCTCTAAGGTCCCTTCCAACCCAAACCATTCTATGATAACTCTATTGCTCACTGACTCTTTTCACCTCAAAATCTTTCTTTCCATGCATAATATTGTGTGTTGGAAACACAAAAGCTGGCTTTCCAAATCATTAACTTCTCTAATGTTTCCTGTCAATGTGTAGATGTCAATAGCAAGAAACACTGCAACTTGCAGTCCTACTCAGGGCCCAGGGCCTAGAAAGTCTGATGGTACCTCCTGGATACCAACAAGCCCTCTCTTCCAAAGTCTTCCACAGACGTTAAAGGAGAAGCATGCCTGCGGTTTTTACTTTTTGATTGCATTCCATAAAATATGTATTTTTGACATGATTAAATATTTTTTTTATGACTAATATCATACAAACAGAAATTGTTTTCTTTCATTGAGGACATTTTTTCCAAATGTCCCTGTGTAAATATTATCTAGAAGAGAAAATATTCATTTAGGAAAAAAAGCTACTTAGAACATGCTAGGAGATTACATACTGGGGTGTTGCAATGCTAAGGGTGCACTTAGAAGAAGGGGACAATGAAATCTATTGTATTTTATGACAGCTGTATGCAGGCAGTCACCAATCAGACCACGAGGTAGGCAAACTTTACACCTTTGAATAAATGCGCTCATTTTTTGGTGTTGGTATTTGAGCAATGGATACTTTGCTGTGTTCTTATGGAACTTGTACTTTTTGTTGCTTTAAAACACACTTGAAACTTGTCAAAACTACCGTATTGTTTCCTCAATGATTATAATATACTATCCATAACATTATAATATATAATTGTAATAACAAGAGGCCTTGCCTATTTTTATGTAGACACTAGGCTTCTTCATCATCTTCCCAAACATATCGGGGTTGTTGACCTAAGCAAATATGGTCAGTTTCAGATCTACTCCTAACCTCTTCCTTAGATTGGGCCACGCAGAGCCCTGATGCAAGAAAGGAATGGTTCTCCCTCCCTGGTAAATCAAACTTGCACTGATTTACTTTCAAAACTGGAGAGTCTTTAACTTCTCCCACTACCCTGGTGTAACACAAGCAAAGCTTAGTCTTCCTGCATAGCATGGTTGCTTTGCTCTCTCTTCCTAAATGTGGGGAATCAGAAATCAGAAGGACGTGCAGCACTGCACCTGGGGTAGAAACCAGCCTGGAGAAGTTCATGGGAGGAGGGAGCAGCTACACCTAACTAGCCTCACCAGTAATTCCATCCAGGTAACTCCTTCATCTGATCCAGGTGACATTTCTCACGGTTTATTTGCATAGAAATGCAGCCTCACGTTTAGGGTTGTGCAACTATTCCCAAACTGATGTCAGACCTGATAACAGCAAGAAAAAAAATTCTGGAAAGGAAAAGTTTCTCATCTGACATTTCTGAAATCAAAATTTTTTCTTTCATTTCAAAATAATATTCTGTGAAAAACTGTACTATAACTTGACTACAAAATGAAGCAATTGTTCATACAGCTCTTGCAGTGCCCTTTAACGGCAAGTGGCAATAGTCTCATCTTGTCCATGCCAAAGAGTGAAAATTAGTGTTTATATATACTGTCATTCAAAACAAATGTAGACATACAGATACCTACATTAACTAGTGCTCCCAGAGACAGAGGAATCTGTATCAGCTACCATGGTGCCACGTTCTAGGGCGTGGATATGATTTTATCCACATTGAATCTAAATGTATGTTAGCACTTAAATACTTCAATAAAGAGGGATATAAAGGAATTTTGAGGTAAGAAAAAATTTCGTAGCTAAGTGTAAGAAAAGGATTTCTACCAAGTCTCCTGTGGGAAGTTCAAGCATTTACGCTTTGGCCCATGCTTCACATAATTCCAGACAGCTTCTGCTCTTCCCATTTACTTAACTATAACATGGGTCTTCCTAACATAGTAGTCCTCCCAGCTGTTGCATTTAGGTATCTTTGTGTAGGTCCTTCTGTCTCTGGCACAGGAGCTGGCAGTGAATTCAGGAAAGAATCCTTTCCATGTCAGCTGATAGAAAAAAAAAGTATTGCTAAACTATATTGCACAGTTTAAACTTTATGTTTAACTAAGCCTAATAACAGGAATACATTGAATAGAATTCAATGTCTAGGTGTACTTTCAGTATTTTGTATGTTTGAATTGGGCCAAACCTCTCATGGTACGTCTCAACAAGGCTTCAAATAGCTTGCAATTCTACTGGCATACCTTCATTCAGTTCTCTGATCTCTGTTATTAAACAGAAAATGGAATCTCTTTGATAGTGAAAGAATAAATCAAGATTCCCTTTCTAGCAACATAGGCGAACTCACTGTGAAAAACTTGCCATGAAAATCAGAGCTGCCTTGTCTACACGAGGCAAAGGGCCTTGACATTTATGGCCAGATACACAGATGACCTACCGTAGTCCCTTATAAAATCAAGGAAAATGGTGATTGTGTAGAGGTCAAAATCAGCCCAAATATTTTTTTTCTTTCTATTCTGAACATTTTACAACATTGAACTTATCAAACAATTTCCAAATTTTTTTCTTCATCTTTAAGAAATTGCTTTCAAGAGTGTAATCTAGGTCCTGAACAATACACACAGCCCTAAAATATTAAGGATTTAAACCTCGGTTATGGACCATATAATGTTCTTAGACCCCTGGCTGCTGCATCTAACTCCCTTGAACACATTATCAGAAATGTCCACCTGCATGTCTACCATATCAACATCTTCAGCTTTTCTAAAATAGTCCAGACTGAAAGTGGAAATTCTTATTGTTATGGACTAAGTAGAGTTTATCTTTATCATCTCCCTCACCACATGACATAGAATGTCAGATTATTTTAGAAGTTCAAAATACCTAATTCCATATTATCAGTCATAAGAAACATCCCACAGTTTTTGTCACCTTCCTCTCAAGAAAAAAAAGTATTAAAGTCAATCAAGATTTCTCTGTATCCACATAGTACATTAAAAATGCACAGCACGCACAGGATCCAAACCATATATTAAATATAATAGTTGGAAATTTATGCTGTCATAAATTTAATAGATATAGATAATATGTTGCCTACTGAGTAGAAGTGTCCTTAAAGTTAGAAAGAAGGATCACCTAAACTCATACCTCCTGTCTTAGAAAACATTGCAACTGTTTGAGCATTCAACCTTGATCCCAAAATAAAAAAATCAGTCTGTCATACTAAGAAAATACGGTGGTGTTTCAAATTATTATTCTTCTCTTGCGGTTAAATATTTTCCTTCAATTACTATCAACAGCTCTGGCTTGTGGTTACCAGCTTTAGAACCAAATGCCATTTTGCAAACAATTAGCACCACTTCAGTTAACGTCTTTACAATAACATGCATGAGCCAAGGGAAAAATAATAAAAAAAATAAGTTCAACCTTACTTTTGAAATAAAAACTAGGTTAAGATACGTGGCACCTAAATACTTTTGTACTTTAGTAATGAAACTTATTTTTTCTTAAGGACATTATACTTTTTGTCAGTATTTGGAAATGAATCTCTTGTTACTTTTCCTTAGTTTTGTTGTTGCAGTTGCTCTTATTTCTCATTCTTAAAAATCTGCAGTCATTATTTCTCAAATTATTATCCTTCCACCCATGTCCCTCAATTTGTTCTGTTTTTAGGATAACTAACGGAGCAAATAATTTATTAAGGATAAAAATAAATTTGCAAAGATTTGCAGAAACTGACAGACTAAGAATTTTGCCAAATAGAGCCCAAGCAGGGAATGAAGGATTAGACCCTATCTAATCCACTGGTTTTATCAAATCAGTGTATTTAATACTGAACTAAAACCTTCAGAGAGTTTTATTTTTAGCAGCTTGCCATATTGAGTATTCATTTGGCTTTATTCTAAGAATTACAACTTAGGAATCAAAGAAAAGAAACTTGTTTCTTGTTTGTGAGTAAAGTGTCAGCATTAAAAGTCCTCCATGCCTCCCAAAATAAATATTAAATTTTTTTTTTTTACTTTATGCCATATTGTCATTATTTTTCTGATAATTTTCATAGTAAATATTATACTTCACTGAATCTAGCATTTATTTTAAAATTTTAAAAAGGATTGTATGTAATGAAAATGATCATTTGGTGATGAGAGTGCACTCTGTTGGATCAGAGATGAAGTGACTGTTTTCCATGTCAACATCGTAAATGAAACTTGCCAGCAATTTTGAGAAAACAAATAACACCAGTGGGACTACATCTGTGCTGCCTTTTAATCAAATTATTTAGTCTATGGAATAGCCAAGAGAGATCAATTATCCAAATGTGACAATATTTTGGTTATTCAGACTTTCTAGTGGCACATTATCTTACATCTACGCTGCTATCTGTGTCTGCCCTGAGAATAATAACCATCTCTTGGGCCAAATTTCACACAGTGACTCTTGTTCATCCTGCTGAGAACTGGAACGCGCTAAAGCAGACTGGCTGTGGTACTCCACTTCCCATTTAGTGCTCCCGTCGTCCTAAGGTGTGATTTTATTTACATATACACATGTATAAAATTTGGAAAAAAAAAAACAACTTTTTTTATTTTTTTTATTTTTTTTTATTTCAGATTGCCTGACCTAATGTGGGAGTTGTTGCAGCCCAGCTACTGTAACAACCACAGTATCTTTTTGAAACTAGTTGGGCCTGTCCCTGCAGAATAAATCCATCACATCAAACACTGAAAACATCTCCCTACACTGGGGGAACCAGGAGAGTTCTAGATCAGCTCAAACCCCTGTGATTTAAATGCCATGCAATAGAACATAGTCACGTGTGCTTTGCTGTGCGGGGTCCTCAAACTTTCTTGATGAGCCTACCAAAGAAATTAGCTAGTTATCAAAGTAATTATTTTTAAATAGTGGATTTTCTATCCAGAAGGCAACAGTTTTGACAAAACCAAGTCACTACCAATAAAGAGCAGCCATATAATGACTTCTTTTAAAGTGTGTCACATGCTTTATATGCAATTTCCAAAGTTTGCAGCAGTCAGATTTTCTAAGGAGAAACAACTATTATATCCATTCAAAAACTTTGTAAGCTGGCACAATTTTCAACAGAGTTAACTAATTGAAGGACACACCAGCAGAGCAGCTGGCCTCTCGTGGCATTTCTTTCTTAAAGTTTCATTATCTACAAAGGAATGGTTTAGGTAGCAATTCTGTAAGAAACTGGAAAAAGGTAGGACTTAGAAGAATGCCGAGCTGCTCTCTTGGACTTCTCTTCACTCACATACCCTACAGCATCTTGCCAAGTTTGTAAATGGCAAAAGCATAGTGTGCAGTGACGTTGCTCTAACCCTTTTAGTGCATCGCATACTACATACTGAGCTGAGTTCTACTTCCAAACAAAATTTTGGCAGCATTCCTTCATGAGCACAGGTTGTTCCCACATTGGCAGACTATCTTATCCTCTCCCTTAAAACAATTTGATGGATTTTTAATTTCATGGGTTTGCTTGTTCCTAGATGGGCACAGTTTATATAAATCAGTTCCAGCCACCAACTCCAACACTGAAAAAGGCAGTTCTTATTTTCTTAATTTAGGTCATTATGCTGGAATTATATTTTTCTCTACTTTATCTTTTTGCATAATTTGCAATTACGAGGATCATTTAAAATACCCTTTACAGAACAATTTAAGTGTCCATTCTATAGTTTTCCTCTAACTCGACGTTTAATAAAGTACTAAGTTTGACATTACGTAATTTGGTGAGGAATTTAGCACTGGATTTCAGTGAATACAAGATAAGGCACGTTGTCTGAAAAAAATACCTATTCATAAGCAGCACTATTCTATGCTATTGTTCTTATATACTGTGTAAATATTAATGGTTTCAATACTGCCTTTTTTATAGACAGGTTTTGGTTTGATCCTCCCTGCCTTGAAACGATCAGACTGACCACAAGTAAGTACAGGGAATTTGAATAGTAATATGAATATTAAATTACTGAAAATACGATAGCACCAACCTTAGATTGTTGTATATATATGAGCAGAGTTGAGATTGCTGTTTTTAAGGAACTGTTCAAGTTTATTTCATCAGTATAATAAATTTTTGATCTTTACGGGAACATGAAGGCATAATGCAGCTTTAGAATTAGGAGTACATGCAGAAACAAGGGGAACTTTAAGCCTAACTGTATTTGCCATCAGCTAATACCTTAACCTAAAAGGATCATCTGGTCAGTCACATACACTTTACACACTGTAAAGTTAAAAAGAAGTTAAGAACAGCTAAATCTTTTGCAAGCATAGGAATAAGACAAAGGTGGACAGGGAAGTGTTGGGTATACAGTATAATAACTTCCAGCTGGTATATCATCTGTCTACTGGTAGGTATGTTGAAATAAATAAATGATCAAAAATAATCTAATTAAAAAAAAAAAGATCAACAAAGTCAGGATGAGTTTTTGGAAATAAAATAAGACTTTGCAACACAAGTGATATGAAAGCAGCAAGATGATTAAAATGCAGAATCTTATTTATTATACATTAGGTAGATCAAAGCTTCTCAGTGATAACAAGGCACTGATTGTGGGTTGCCACCTGTTTGGTCTCACTTGCAATGGGAATCTATTAGGTGAAGCTGTGTTAAAGGTTGTCAGTGCATATTACACTTATGAACAGCTTACACTAAAAAAACTAAAATTATTCTTATTTTGCTGAAGAGATTTACTCATTGTTCACCAGCATGTTACTGTCTTAGTAGATACAAAAAGGAAATTCTGCATAATTCAGGAAGGGTTCTGAAACAAACGAAATGTTGCAGGTAAACTCTCTTACTTGATGCGCATCATATACTTCTTTGAGACAGTGACACAAAGACTTGAAGAGTATAAAATTAGAATATAGTTGAGCTGTGGTTTTAGAGAGCCTTGCAGCAGGCTGAGCACAGAAATAAAGGCCATGTCAAGGAAATTATCCAGGAAAACTAAAAAACCTGGAGAACATGGCAGGAAGTGTTTTCCTAGATTTTTTTGTTGTTTGTCTCTTGTCTAACTTCTCCACAAAGAAGAGGAAAGCTATGACTTACGAAGAATGTGTGGGTGTAAATGTCTAACAATTATTGGGACAATCTAATAAAGAATTGAGGAAAGGTGAAAATCTGCAAGATGCAACAGGGCAAGGCAAGGCAAGGCAGCAACAATCTTTGTCGGTGTCCTTGAAACTTGTTGCAGGACTGGCAAAAGAGATGAGCAGATCTTCGGTCTGTAGATGCCAGAGCAACATTGGGCTCTCAGGACTTTAAATGAATATTTGTAGGAGATAAACTTACACATAACAAAAAAGAAAAAGGAAGGGAGAACAAGAGTCAGAAAGATCTGTTTAAATTTAAATTTGAATTTAAATTCAGTTTCTAAAACTGGGGGAAAAAGTTGATAAGTACTTTAAAAAACCTCTTGTACTGAAGCAGAATTGTTTGAGAAGTCTCTGGGTATTATAAATATATGCCATTGACTAAAATCAATGAAAGGACCAACACAGTAGAAACAAGTTGACTTGATTGGTTGACTTGATCCAAACTGAGGAGGACTATTGCGAGAACTCACGATGTGGGCATACCTACACAGGTGAGTTTGATAAAGAATTCACACTGACAGACTCTTTTCCACTCCTTGTTTCTAGAGTAGTGAACAAATGCCCCAGAGCAAAGCAGCGCTGAGGGTTTTGTGCTCAATTTTCTCACGAGAAAACTGTACAGATACAGATACACATTTTGCCAGCAGCAAATATTTGTTCCACAGTACTTTGGGCACTGATGTGAAAAAAACATGATACATGAGAGGAAATGTTGAGAGCCAGATTCTGGTCCCTTTTACACTGTTAGAAAAATAAGAAGTAAGTTTGTTGAAATCAGTGAGCATCTCTCTCAATCCATCCGAGCTGCTTTCAGCTCAGAACTAAAATTTGATTTCTAAACTTCTGACAGTAAGTCTGATGGGAGCCTAAACTGCCCCCATCATAACTTGGAGTCGTCTATAGGTTCTTCTGCTCCTTTCAAGAAGGTTAGAGCGCAAATAAATATTTATTCCTGCCTCAAACAGGAACAAGGAGAAGAAATAAAAGCATATGAAAGCAAGTACTAACACGTAAGGACCACATCAGTAAGGTTTTCATTGCTTTTGTGCCAAAGGACAATTGAAATAATGGAAAAGCAGATGAATAAGGAATGTGCAGGAGAAAACACTGACCAAATATGAAGAGGTAGAACACCACCTGCAAATGAACAGACTGCTAAGTGTTTTAAATTATTTGGTAATGTCTCAGCAGTACTAAAAGAATAAGCACTTCTTTAACAGTCAGCAGTTAAAAGAATAAATAAGGGGAGTGCACCTGTAGCCAGTGGTTTTCTCTTGGTGGTTTTTATTTATGCGTCTAGTGATAGTTTATGTCAAAACAGCTCAGTTCAGAAGTCTGAGGTTCAGACCAGTATTTAGAATTTGTGATGAGCTCATCAGTAAGAGACCTTTAAGAATCAGTTTTTCAACCTCTAAATTTCAGGTGATACTTAAAGTAAACTGAAGTATAGAGATAAAATATATGCTTTTCAACAACCAGATAGTGGTTAAAATGCTCTAACTGGCAGAAATCTGGAAGAAATTTCCTTCTAAACACTGAAGTAAAATTTCAAGATGCATTTATTCCAAATTACTTGCACTAAAAGTTTATAGATGGAGAAATAAAAATGTGGTTTAGGTTTAGTAGTTCTAACTCTTTTTTTTGGTTTTTTATTCCTGTAATCATTGACATTCCCAGCTACAAAATATATAGTTTGCTACACTCAGGAAAACAGCTGCAAACCACTTATTTCCACTCTCCAGAGTTTCTATAGGCTGAAGCTGGGTATGATTTTAAAGAAGATTAAGATATGAAACAAAATGTTGAGGATATTTTGATTGCTTACTTCTGCTTCCAGAGTTCACTCTTTAGATGGGAAATCTGCAACTAGTATAGGGTATCTGAAATCCATACTCGCTGATGTGCATCTCCTTCTGTATTTCTAGACCAAATGCCGAAACATCTTTAATGACCAACACCTTCAGTAGCTTTTTTAAAGGCTTAAGTAGAAAGTATACATACATATATTTTGGGAAACACAGCATTTACCCACTTTGGATAACTAAGAAACTGGTAGTTTCCTCTCATTTGCCACAACACTGCTCAAGGGCCTGTTCCTGAATAAATGGAGTCTGGAACGGAAAATAGTAAACTGTCACCTATTCTTCCTAGAAATGGCCTCTCTCCTTGTCATTATTACAATAAACAAGGCTATAACCCCCTTGCAATTTAGATAAATCTTTCTAATAATGTTATAATTCAATGCTTGTAAAGAATTAATAATTTAAAAAGATCTTCAAAGTTGATTTAAAAAAATGTAGGTTGCTTGATGATTATACAATTCAACATTGCAAGAAACTGGTACTGAACTCACTACTCAGAGTTAGAAAGCAGCTTGCTTAGAGAGAATTCTAGGGTCATGAAACCTGTCAGGTAAATGAAGACAGAATTCTGGATACAGTGAACATTATTTAGTTTTTACAATGCTCCACTGCACCACTGAATTTATCTAAGAAGAT
>VXAK01005811.1:0-51839 GCA_013399435.1 Arenaria interpres | reverse complement strand
AAGATCAAATGTCAAAATTCTGCAAAATATTACAGTTCAGTAAGTATCTTCACTACAGTAGGGGATGGATGTCTAAAAGAGAGAAAATGAACTGCTTTAGCATGCTGAACCTCCCAGAAAGCATCTGACAAGCAGCAAACAAGGAAAAAAGTAGAGTGAAACAGTACAGGGGGAAAATTAATGTGACGTAGCAAAACGGTGCTTCTGTAAAAAAAAAGGAAAATAAGTGAAAATAAGAAACACATATCGATGTTTCAGAACCTCAGAGTTATGGCAGTCACCTTCTGTGTTAAAGCTCTCCAAGTACCAACTGCCAAATATCATTGATCAATCTGCTATGGATAAGTTTTTAGTTAACCTGAGCATGATTTTCCTCAGGTATATATGTATTTACCATTTCTAAAGATTTTCCAATTCTGCAGATCTTACTAGCTGAAAAATTAATCAGTGATACAAGGTACTAGCAAGGCAATCGCTGTATGAAAATATGCCCCATTTATTAGAATACAGGAATATCTTTCATGGAATAGATTATACCCTAGTTTTGGCAAGGCACTAATGTGTTTACTCGTTAAAGACTCTTCTCTGCAAAAATCTGCAAAATGAAGTGTTTTAAGAAGATGGAGAGGAAAGAAGGAACCTTCCTGTGCCAAATTAAAATCCAGAGACATAATGCTAGAGAACATTTAGTTACTTCTGATCTGGGCTCATTACTGACAAGCCTGGATACATCAAATTAAAACAGTAGTCCTTCTACTGACCTCACTCTGCTCATCATCTACTTTCCTTAACATCTTTCCCTTGCTTCTCTTTTCTTAACCCCTCTCTGTCTGCACACAAAATATTCGTTTCTAGAGGATAACTATTGCTTCTCCTGTATTAGTTGCACCTTTTTGCTTTAACAAGACATATGCAAACAGGATGCGTCAGGGTGCATTTAGGAGACGTGGTGCTTAACTGTTTCTTGAACTGCAAAGTATTGCTGCAACATGCTCCCAGACTATTATGTCCTCTTCAAACTTTCAGGAAAAAAAAGTAGCCAGCATCACCTCTTCCAATAAAGCACATTGGAGTACACTCATAATCTACCTCGGTTTCTCTTAGGGGGAGCACCTTTTTCATCTCTCCCCAATTTTAAACTGTGCAAGACAATGTAATATTTGAACATTACTTCACCGGAAGTGATGTATGCACTTACATTTCAATTCCTGAGAGGGGAAAAAAAAGAATAGTATAAAAATAGGATGATTTAAACACCAAACCCAGCATTGAGCAGATGTACACTCCACTTAAAGGGGGATTGACCACGTTTCACTGTGCATGCATCTTTTACAGATTCCCAGCGGAATTCGTTACTTCATACAAATTCTTGAGTAGAAGTGACAGACTTCATATAAAACTGTACTGTTGAGCAGCAGGCTGGCAATGAATAAATGTCGCTCAGGAGGTTAGACATACACAGCTGTAGAGATCGTGAAATTCAGCTTCTGTCCTGAAAAATAAATACCTCAAAAACCTAGGAAATTCTAGAACGGTCACAGCCAAATGAATATAATAGTTTTACCTGAAATATATGGGTTTGAGCCTTTTCTATTTATGAATGACAAGTAAAAAAAAAAACCTTTTTTTGGAAACAAAAGCACAACAAAACATTTACTGTTGCCCTGAATACTAATGATGGAAGACTGTTGCTATGGTGATGCTAATTTTAACGCTCTTGCCTGTGGACTTCATATGAACTGCCCGTTTTAACTTTTGCAAATGTCATTTACAAAATGAAAACCCATTAATGACTGGCGAGGGCACAATGTTCCACTTTAATTAGAATAATAGGGAATGCTGATGCACAAAGTACAGGTTTGTGAATTGCTACAAAGCCCACACTGTCAAAATTAATTACCACTGATGAGGATTTTGTTCTAATTTTTTTTTTCCAAAGGAAGCCTGAGAATAATACAACCATAGCTTGACTTGGAGTTGAAAGCAGGCTCTCCTTTAAATACCAAGGTAGAATAAAGAAGCTTCCAAGGTTGATAGTATAGCAAAAGGTACAGCAGAGCTTAGAATTGTGACTGAGCCGTGTTAAGTGAGCACTGATTCCAGTAATGGGGAAATGCAAGTGCCGATGCTGCTGAGAAAAAGAACTCCCTGCTCATGAAACCAGTTAAGATCTGGAAAACAGGGTTTGCATTTTTGAAGAATTTAAAAACAAAAGTTCAGGACAAGATATTGAGTGGGTGCTAGGATATGATTCTAGTTGGGATTGGTGGGGTACTGCTGTGACTCGTTAATTGCCAAGTTCTGGGCCAAGTAGATGATGTTTAGAAAAAACAGCATAGATAGTAGCCGTAATCTCTTTTGTAATGAATCAGGCCATTGCAAATCATGAGCATACATTTCTCATGAGAGGGTAAAAAAGTTGCAACTACCATTTCTAATTTTGGAGAAATGTCTGAGCATATAAAGTAGGTGCTATGTTGCTAAAGGCTCTTCAGTAGTACTGACTGCAACGAGGAAAGCATACTGCAATGAAAAGCATCACAGGCAGCTGCCGAGAGTGCATTATTCAGACTAATTGTTATTATTAAATATCTCCATTGTAGAACTGCTTAGAGAACCTAATTTAGTTGAGATCCATTGTATTGCATGTTGTACTGAAAGAAAGGAAAGTTGCCTTCTCTTGTGAAGAGCTGAGCTGGTGAAGGACTTGATTTGTCTTTATGCTACATCACTGTTTCAGTGGGAGATCGCTGGAAATATGACTGGTGTGAGGAGGGATAGCTGCTAAAACATTTTTCTAAATTCTCATTCATGATGGACTATGGTTTAATGAGTAGTCAAACTTTCTTCCAGCAGCATTAGTATGAAACCCACTGTTAGTCTATTGGTATGCTTTAGTGGTGATGGCCCGGTCAATTTTGCCCTTGACTTGTTGGCTACTGTGCAAGCTATTGTACTTGCAAACAGCTCTGTGCTCAAGATGGCCGGAATTTTATTGTATTGTACAAAAGAGAAATACAGCAAAAAATAGAGGTTTGACTGTGAATAGTTCTGTCTACCAAATCTGATTTTAAGTGTATATTCTTCTGCCAGAGATGCATTTACTCATAACTTGTTCCCCTCTTGCTGCTTGGTATATGCAGGAGTCACTATATGACCATTGAATAGTGTTCTCATCAAAGACCTTCTGTGAGCACCCACTACTCATATTAAAAGGGTGTTCAAAGCAGGGCTCTATGTTCAAAATGCAAATGTCAACATCTGATTATAATTTTTGCAGGGAATACTGGTGTGCTTATGTGCTACTGCTAAATGCAGCTATACCTAGTGTGATGGATAGCCTTGAGGCAGCGTGTTACTCTTGAGAGTCAATGGGCATAAGATTAATTCATATTTCTGCAGTACCTTGCCCCATGGTATATTATCTCAGAAGAAGAGGCAGAGACACTCTCTCAGCAGAAAAAACTTTAGCAACTAGTTGGAATTCAGAGGTAGCCAGAAGCAAATGGTATTTAACAAATACATAGCTGATGTGTATTAACAAACTGACACTGTAAACTAAAGTTAGGTAACTTCCCAATATCGTGAAGCTACCAAGGTTTAAAATTTATGGAACTAATGGAATTTATCTGAAATAGAGAATTTCAGATAACCATCTCCCAGAAAATTGCTACTAAACCTCATTACCAAGACAATTAGCTTCTTATTGTTCAATCTCCAGGCTCCCTGTACAAGAAAGTGGTATTTCTGCCAATGTCAGCCTCTGCCAGCACTGATGAATAAAGAATTCAAGGGAGCCTAAGTTAATGGAGCCTGCTGGCATGGGGACTTTTGCAGGATCTAGATCACCTCAGTGTTCTGCAAGACAGGTCAGACACCTGGATAAGAATGGAGTATTTTTGTTGTTCGTGAAAATTCTTTTTTAATCCACACAAACAGGTAGAATGTGAGAAGTATCTGCCTTTTGTGTAGAGGTACAGTGAAACTAATACAGTGGTATGTAGCCAAGCAAAAAAATGCTCCAAAATGTGCTCTGAAGTTAGGTGATGGAGAGAGCACCAGGGCCACAAACAATTTCTAAGTTCTCACATATTTTGTCATTCATGCAACAAAATACTCTGGGTCATTATAATTAATTTTATAAGTATTGGTAATACAGTGAACACAGCATATTTTAATGAGAAAATAATGGCTGAGGCTGAATTAGATTACTGATAATCAGAGTGACTGAGTACTAAGTAAAAATCTTGCAGAAGATGAAAATTTTAAGCAGAAATTAGAAAGAAAAGATATATTTGTTTGGTGCACAAAAAGGAGATAAAATGTTTCAAGGATAAGCAACACTAAATGTGTAAGTAGGCATAAAGTGCATGTAGGAGACTGAAAGGATAGCTAATGGAGGCAGCAAAACACTGTGTAAAGCAGTGGAAAATGTCCACAGAGAAACTTATAGGTTTGAAAGAAAACATTTATTTCGGTCTTTTTGAGCTTGAGACTTAAAAACCGTCTTATGGGGAGTGCTCTAAAGAAACCAGGAAAGAAGTCTGTAATTAACAAGTTCCATTTAGAAGTTATCAGCCCAAGTAAATGAAACAAAACTCTGAAAGGAGAGGTGCTGGGGTCACTACTGGGATATGCCTAGGGACTGAAGACTAAAAGCAGTACTAAGAGAAAGTAGGGTACAGAGGGTGATGGGCTAGAGGCAGAGTGTTGCCAATGGGAGGACTGGCTCTGCAAAGGGAGCATCACAAGGTGAGGCGAAGATGCAGAACAAGTGAGTGGCAAATTATTACAAGGCACAGCCTGACAACAAGCCAAGAGAAGACAGGAAAGGACAGCGGGAAGAGGGTTTGTTGAAAGTGGTGGAATGACCTAGAAGAATGTGAACACTGAAAAGATTCTTGGAGTTGGAGGACAGGAAATTGTTACTGACCTTATTAAGAGCTTTTTTTAGTGAGAAAAGGGTACAGAAGCTAGAAAAAACCGAGCAGGAAAAAAACATGAACTGGAAACAGACATGAATTCCAGGAAAAAGGAGGGCAATGTTCTGGATATTGAACAGTGTTAGTGGAGAGATTTGTTTTGTTTTGTCAAGGACAGTCCTGAAGAAAAAGACTCCCATGCAAAGAAAGGATTAGCAGATAAGCTTCAAAGAAAATACATCACTGGAAATCAAAAGTTTTAAACAAGTCATTTTGATAGGCTCCTGATGTCTAAGGCACTGCAGAAGTTAAGCAAATAGGCTTGTTCCCTAACATCTAGCTATTTGATGTTCTAAGTGTCATTCTTCCAATTTCTTATTTAGAAATGTATTATCTGTAATTGATCAAGAAACTTGCTATGACCTCAAAGGAAACTTGTTTCAAATAAGAATTTTCTCCTTCAAACAAAAAATGCCTTTAAATTCTATTTTACTTGCTGTGACAAGCCCTTTGCTTTGAGTTGTTACTGCTGCACATGACTACAGCATCAGCTTGACAAATATGCCTTCGTCATGGACAGAACACATGGCCTGTTATTGCCTGAATATTCCTCCTCTTTTTTTGTGCAATTTCTAAATAGTACTCACAAAAAAAACCCAAACCCAAAGGCACTGAAATTGAAGATCATTTAGATGGGTAGTTGGTGTAAGTTTAGTTTAGGAATACTTCAAGATATCATCCAGAAAAAACAAAATTCAGAGCTGTCTAATGCGCTTTTCAGTCATCGCCGAAAGTAGTGAATATGGCTGTCACTTAGAGCCAGCTTTTCTTTTGTGCTTCATATCAAAGGAAATTATGAAAATCACGGGGTTTCTTTTCACAAAACATACCGTAATTTTAAATGATAAATGCAAGCTCTCTATACCTACTGAAACTATCATTGTGAGGTTTAGATTTAAAAAAATATCCAAACCCCTATAGGTTTGGGTTGGTGAATATCTCTGAATGATAGTTCAGCTGCAGAGTTCAGTTTTATATTTTAAAATGCTTAATTTAAATAATTTTTAAATGAACTTGAAATAGCATTGTCTTACACAAGACACATTGAATATCAATATTGTGTCGTGATGGCAAACTTTTAATATTCAATGACTATGTTTTTGTAGTCAAGATTCAGCAAAACACAGCAGTAAAAATAATTGAACATCACTCCTATAGCTAAAAGCTGATAAAAATACAGAAGAATATTTCACATTAGAACTTCTCATATACTAATGAAATTTGCTCAGTAAAACTGGCAACTGCAGTATGACTGAAGCTGGTGATAAAATGGATGTAGAGGATTTTTTTAACACAAAACTAAATGAAATGCAAATTAATGACATACAAAACTGTAATCAAGATGTAAGAAAACCTACCATAAATGTAGGGTTGTTTACTTCAGAACTTTTCTGCATTTAGCTGTTTAATCACATTTATCAAAGTCTGTACACGATTTATAGATTCTTGGGATTCTCAGCAAACACGGTTAAAAACTTCTCACTGATGGGAATTTTGCTTTAAACACTTTTCAAATCATTCCTTAACTGTTTGGGCAGAGGTAGTCCCAAGAGTAATAGAATGCATATACATGTATATATTATATTATTTTAACCTTAAGAATCCCACCAAATTTGCATTTTTAAACTTTCTAGTGAAGTTTTAGTTGAGGGAAGAATTTCTTATGAGTCTACTTCATATTGCTATTATCTCCATGGTTTTATCTGAAACTAAATTATACACAGATTTCCTTAGGGACGTTTACAGTCTTCTCTATGGCTATAATCTCTTTACTACTGCTGCTGCTGTTGTTGCTAGTATCTAGCAGTATTTGCAATTGCTTTAACTTTTTCTGTGTTTTCTAAAAGATGTGTAGGTGAGGTCAGCCAACAGCATTGCCTTTGATGAAGTCCTAAAGCTAAATTCAATTAAGCTGAGTTAAATTGAAGATGAAATAGTAGATAAAAATCCCTGATCTGGGAGGACATATGCAGCTTCTGATTTTCTAATGAAGGTGCAGCTTTTCTGTCTTTCAGTATGCAGTAGAATCCATTAGCATTTTGTCACATTCTTTACAATGTTAAAATGTCTCTCTGCTTGCTTATAGAACTTCCAGGATGGCAGATGGAAGATACTGGAAAATACTGCTTGGAAACAAAACTTATTTTAGTATTTCAGTATTTCTATTCAATTGAGATTTAATACCTTTTTATTTGTCTTCCTCGTATTTATTTGTTCCACATTTTCAGGTCACAACAGCTAAAATACCGGAAGAACAAACCCAATAAATTTGTATAACCATATACTCCCTAACTCCCATCTCCTTGAGATATTTATGGGATATTTCCTGCTGCAAAGGTGTTTCCTAATTATGAGCAAAGTATTACACCCATGTCTCAACTAGAAATGCTTCGGGCTGTGATTGAAATCTTAATATGGTGTTTCATGTTGATGCTATAGTTGAGGTGTTTGCATGAAGTCATCTGTTCCCAAGTCAACACAGTAGTTTCCTAGCTAGCCCTTTTAATTTTATCTGCATGCCTGTAACATCTCTCTCCAGCAATTTTTCTTAGTATGCTTCATGCAGGGTGTCGTAACCCTCAAGCGTTAAGTTTTATAGCATTTTCTCCAATAATACAGCTTTTAAGTGAAAAAATTGAGTTAACTTTGTTAAAAATGAAGCACTGAAAAATGTATCTTTGCCCCTCTACTCCTATATTAGCTCTGCAGTAGTGAACAGAAAAAGCATTTTGAAAAGGAAAAACAGGAGACAGTTACACATTGAAATTCAAAAGGCAATCTGGGCTATTTACTAGCTAGGTATCTAAAGCCCTTTTTTCTACCAAAATGTTAAAATAATAGAAAGTTTTCTAGCAGATATCTAGATAAATAAAAAATACCTGAATGAGACAATTATCATGGTTTTAGATATTTAGATTTTTTTTTCAACTTTTCTCTATTACATGAAAATTCAAATGTTAATCCTCCCACATTAATTTGCAACACAATTCCATTAACATAATGGTGTGTAAGTTCATATCATAAAGCATGAAGTATAGAAGTGAAGAATAAGACTCACACTGACACCTTCACAGGTTTTTACAGCAACCTGCATTCTTAATAATTTATTGCTGTATTGAGTGAGTTTGTGCCCCCTCCAACCCTCAACCTTATGCTTACATACAGCATTTATACAAACAAATTTTGGCCCTGCTGGAAAAGAGGAGGGAGGATTTAGACACACAGAATGAGTAGGCGTTATGTAGCGAAGTTTGACCTCTACTCACTAGTCTACCCAGCAGGCTGTAGACACCATTTAGTGTCTGGGCTGGTTATGTAAAGAGTACTACTTGAGAATGACTCTCTGTTGTTTTTTACCATAATCTCATTTTCTGACATCAATTGCTATGGAGTCAAAAACTACATGTAAGAAAAGCAATTCATTCAGAGATGTTGTGATGCATTTTTTTTTAATGGTTTGTTTTTCTTAAATTATCTAACCATATATTTCCTAATTAAAAAATTTATCTGATGAATACTTGAAATTCAAAGCAAATATGTAGCATGCAAGAGGCTGCCAAGACTATATATCATATTTGAAATTGTAATTTTTCTCATAAAGTTCAACTTTTAAATCACAAAATGAGAAGTAAGCAAAATGAATATAGATGATTTGATCATTCTTAACCTATTGGTTAGAATCTTTACTTAAGTCTAAATGCAATCTTACTGACATTTTTACAGTTCTCGGTTAATTCATTTTATGTTTTCATTAGAATCTGTAAGGATAAAATATACCCCTAAGCATAATATATACACATCTTTTTTTCTTAGGAATGAAGGGCTAAAGATAAGGATATCACAAAACTGATGTGCAACACAGAACTGATTGCAGCTATTATTGGACAATATTGAAAAGGAGTCAATAAAGAGAAGAATGGGTCAAATAATCCATAGTCATGATTCACTTAGTAAAGACTAAACAAATGGCTCAGGACAAGAAATTTACCAAGACAGGTGGAGAATATTCTGAAAAGTATGAACTTATTGCAGTCTGTAGGAGAACTGGCGTCTTAGAAGGTCAGAGAAAGAACAAGTGCAAGAGAGATTTAGGAGCTTCAGTGAGTTCATTTTGGAAAAAAAAGTCAATCTGGGAAAAAAATCTGACCTTGCC
This sequence comes from Arenaria interpres, assembly GCA_013399435.1. Lineage (NCBI taxonomy): Eukaryota > Metazoa > Chordata > Aves > Charadriiformes > Scolopacidae > Arenaria > Arenaria interpres. Next base: position 42,704 of record VXAK01005811.1, on the reverse strand, counting down.
CTGACAGACAGACTACTTAGAGAAACAGAAGCAGCCCAGCTGATATGTCCGATTATTGCATTCTTAGCCTTGTCTTCACTGTTGCATTGCTCTGGATGCCAATGTCAGAAAAGACACTGAACCAAGGGCAACGCAGACAACGGATGTGGCAAGTGCTGTTTTGGAGGAGCTGTCAGTCTTTGGAGGAAACAAAGGAATTACGAGACTTCTTGGTATAACAAGAGCATGTAAAAAATCTGAGATATTGTTCCCCATTTCCTTGAAGATTTCATTGGACAGTTGTCAGAAGCTGTCTTCTCTTTGTCATCTAAATTAAGTATGTAACTGATCTTTAAAAAAAAAGGAAAAGTCTGACAGGCAAATCTGTCTATTTTTTCCCTTAATATGTCTAATCTTTTTAACTTCAAAGCATTCCAGTGGAAATCAAACATAATTCCTATTTTTGAATTCTGCTCATTAAGCAGACAATGTTTAAAACATAGGCCTGAAGTATATGGCAATATATTTTAGCTATGAAGAGCAGCTCTAAAATCTAGGTTTTTTATGGAAGATCTGGCATATACTCTCTAAAATAGGACCATATTGTATATATGTATTCAATTTTGTAAAAAATTATCTTGACTATGTTAATTTTTTATTCTTGATGATGTGTAAGTCAAGATACATTTAACAACTGAAGTAAAATGGAGCAAATAAAAATGAAGTAAAAAATAAAATTCAAGCAAAAATCATATTCAGCTTACAATAAATACGACAATTTCAGCTACAATAAAAATAAAATATTTAAAGCTGTATAATTATATTCTATTACTCTATAAGGATGTGAACTCCTTGTACAGCATCAGAAGTTTACTTTTCACATTACTGCCTATAAAAATAGTTCATTTATTGCTCTCCTAGCCTCAGAACTGGAAAACAACGAGTAGCTGGATTTAATGGACTTAAAATGTTGATGTGTTCCTTTGAATTAGGAAAATAGGAAAGCTAGATTCCATCAAAACTTCTTTTGCCGAGCTCATTGCTAAACTGAGCAAACAACATTACCTACACATTTTAAGATTTAACCTACATGAATATTAACCCTACACTATTTAACGTCTTTGTAATGCTGAACACTATACACCCTTTGTGAAAATTTATACTGAACATTTAATGACAAATCTTAAGAAAGTTACTATCCACTTAAACATGAGCAATGACTTATCAAAAGGACCAAGTTCTTTAAGTGTTGTGTAAGTGCCTGGGGCAGATGCTCTCAGGCACTGTGGTACACATTCTTATGGTGGGAAAGCACATGGTTTCCATCAGTTACTGCCCCTAATGGGAGGCTACAGCCCTGCCTCCAGTCTCTGCACCAGCTAGGATATGATAAAGTTGCTGCTGAGTACTTAAAATTCATTTCAAAACAAATTAAATCCTTTTCAGTTGCTTCGCATGTAAGGGCAGTAACTCCCTGCTGACAGATGGTAACGAAGAGCAGACCCATGGTATCTTCCTGGAGTGCTCTTGCTCAGTCAGCGGGAACACATCTGTTTATAACCTTTGCTTTCATTTTAAAAGTAGTTAAAGGCTCAAGATTTCTCATTTATTTACACTCCAAGTTTGAATTTTTGTGACAAGTGTTAGAACCAAGGCTTCACAGCCATACAAGTGATGAAGAGAAACTCAGCACTGGGACAAATATCATATATTTAATTTAGTTTTTTATGCTAGACAATAAGATAATTTACATCCCGTAAAAACAGACTGAAAAGTATTATTGTTCTTCTTTCCTTCACAATAGTTTCAATTTTGGTACAGAGAGTTCAGAACTGAAAGACAGGAAAAGATCATAATAGCTGTGCTTTAAAGAAGCCAAAATAATACCTTCTTGGTACTTGGTAGATAGGTTAACTGTCAGCCATACCCATGGCTTTCATAGCTTGCTCACAGCAACACTCACTACACACACATAATCATACATTATTTATTTATGGTTCTCCATGTCTCTCTCTGTCCCATCTGACAGATAATTCCTACTTGCTTTTGCGTCTAGTACTTATCTACATTCTGCAGAAGAAACAATTAACCCAACTGATTTTACCAGAACAGCAACTCTTTGCTTTGTTTTATCTTAGTAGAATTTAATTCAGATAGATTCATTTATCCTGTCTCTAAGTTGAACAAAAGTAAAAGAATCATGACTTTAATCTGTTTGCTTTTACAATGAAAACTCGGGGCTCTTAGCTTTTCTCTGTGTTGAAATTCTGCATGGCTAAACAACAATTAAAAGGGAGATTAAAAGTTAAGACAACAAAGAAGTATGTTTATAGAAACTGGCCCACTAGATCTCCGCTGTAAGGTATGGAATGACAGCAGAATCTAAAACTAACAAAAATGCATGTCACGAGCTGATACAATGATTCTATGATTTAATGAAAGTCAAATTCTCTCATAGGAAACTACAACATGGGTGAAAGTAAGAAAGTGGAGATGCATAGTCCTCAGAGTTAAGCTAATTTATATGGATAGGCTCATATGGATCTTCTCAAGGAGTTAAAGCTATGCTCCTGAGAATCCAGCTTTGTCCTCAGCAGGACAAAGTTCAGTGAACTGCTATAATCTCTATAAGAAAATAAGCTTGGCTGGGAAATAACTTGGAAGGCTTCCTTTGTGGGAAGTACTGAGATGAAAGACTACTGTATTTTTGCAGAAGCATTTTTAATCCTTCAAAAGAATGGGCACAGCAAGAGGGTAAGAAGACAGACAGTATTAACTGGCAAGTCACTTATACAGGGGAAGAATAGTACAAATGTAGAAGTCACAACTACTAAATTTCAATGCATCATGATGGCAGGACTACTGAGCATTTTTTTTTTAAGAAAAAAAGTGTGTTGTAGGCTTCAGTCCAACTCCTCCTCCTTACTCAAGGCAACAGAAATCTCCCAGCACTGTGTACTGGACAGGTTTGATGAGCATAGGATAAGCCCTACACAAGAGAGGCACACACATGATTCAGACTATAGCTGCTTAATGTACCCTCGTGCCCGGGGAGGACGGACACCGAGGAGGAATTAGGTTATGCAGTATGACCCAATGCTTCTTCTGGTGTTGCAAAATTTAAAGTAGACATTTTATTTTGCTATCTATCACTGCTTTGGAGCAGCTCCTCTACCTGCTTGATTGGAAGATAAGAATGTGCATGTATACGCATGCACAGGTGAGATCCCTTTCATCAAGGGGTGAGCTCTGCTAAGATGTGATCTAACCTGAATTACGATGTTAAAATCTGCAGCCTTCCTACCTTCATTATCTGTCTTTTTTAGAATTTGAGACTTTTTTTTTTATCTTTTGATATGTATTCAGTAGTCTTTGTGCTGTGCATTTTTTCCATTTGCTTTTCATATCTCTGACATACAGTAATTGCCTGTTTTGTCTCATAAAAACTTAAATTTAGAAATTTTAATGAATACCTAAAACATTATTAAAGAGTACAGACATGCCTGTGCCTGTTTATGCCTTCCCATTTTCTGGGTTGCACTCCAGCAAGAGTAGGATCAAGGCCTTCAAAGAAAAGGACTGATTAAACTGAAAGCTTTTTTTTTTATGTTCCCCTCCTTTTTTAATCTAATAAAACCTTTAAATCCTGTACTAGACACACAGAATATATCGAGGGAGAAAAAAGATCAAAAAGCAAAAGGTCAGATAAAATGTGTTTTCAAGCAATTTTACACTTTTTAATTCAGAGGCAAAAGGGAGAGATTTTTTTTACCCAGTAGCACCTTGAGTGCTGGGGCAGTGCTTGGTACCCAGGCAGCAACATCCACTTGCTGCTTGGGAAGCCAAGATACTTCTGTTGTCCTGGAACACAGAAATTTGATTTCTCAGTTCGCTGGGGAAGAGAGAGGTGAGGCTGAACTGCTGGCCCAGCTTGTCATCTCCATAAGGAGGGAAGCACATAAAAATGTGGAAGGAAACCCACCAGAATGCAGCAGCTGGTGCAAGGCCATTAGACTGCAATTTTCATGAGGCTGACAATAGGCAAAGAAACTATAAAAGGGCAGAGAATGGCTGATAGCTGATACGGGTTGTAGATTGTTGATAATTATATTTTCCATGGCAATGATGCCTACACCAATACAATTTGAAAAAAACCCACCCTAACCTGGCGTGAACGACCTCAAAAAGAAATTATTGAAACAATATCTTTAGAGGCAACTAGTTGCTACAGATTAATCAACTGTATAAAAATGAAATTTTAACCAGGAAAATCACAAGGCTTGAAGATACCTAGCAGTAAGTAAACATCGCTGCTGAAGATTTAGCACTAAATACTCCCTGATTTATGTATTTATCAAATGCTGTGCCATTGCAAATGTGAAAATGATGAGATAAGACAGTTAAGCATCAAGGGAAAAACAGATAAAATGGAAACAAATAAAATGTGTAGCAAATTTGGTTAACAAAGGAGGCTAGCATCAATATTCTAAGTTGATGACAGAAAGAAAACTATGTAAACATGAAGAGAATGCTGTCTATATCTGCTCAGTCTTCATGGAACCTCTTTCAGAGAATTAGCAATTGACAGGGAAGAAATAGTTAAAATAAAGAAAGAATATTCTGAGTTTAAAAGTCAAAATGGTAAGAAAATAGGCAATTTAGTCATGTGTAAATATGAAATCCGAGCAATGGGAATGAATGGAAAGAAAAATGACTGAGAACAGCTAGAGAAGGGAATAGATGTAACAGCTCACCAAGACTCATTAAAACTTGATCAGATTGTTTTACACCTCAAGGACAGCAAGTTTTTATATAAAATACGTGGCTGAATTTAAACTCCAATTAAACTAGTTCCGCTACTGCTCTCTTTATGGCTATTAAGATATTTTCTAAAGTGAACAAAATAAAATGAATCTATTCCTTTGAATTTGTAAATGGCTTAGAATAGAAGAGGAAATGGAAAGTTGACACGAAAAACTAGCAAGTTTTTCTGACAACTGACCATTTTAGCACAAAGAGTCAACAGCTACCCATGGCTGTTGGATGGGAGTAGCACACACAGGGGGGGGAGATACAGCTGAAATGTATTTCATACCTACATTAAGAATTGCCAAGGCATTGTCCCACAAAGGCAAGTCATACCACTGAAAACAGAAAAGGAGGATCTTTTCCATCACAGTAGTGCTGGAAACTGGCTCTGGAGCACCAGAGTCTCAACTTGTTTTCCAGCATTTGTTCCCCACAGATTTCTCTCTCCCCTCCTTCTTGATAAAGCTTTACAGCTTCCTTGTGACTGTGTCATTATTCATAGCCAAAAAGCAACAGCAGAAAAATTTTACAAATTTAATGCAACGGTGAACCAACTTAAACCAGGTATAACTGTCCCGCTGTATTGCACTACAGACTTAGTTTACTTCATGTGTAACGCTCAAATGCTTGTTCTGAAGCTGTTGTAGCAGTTCATATTGTTGTGAAAGTTGCAACTGAAGTGCTACTGCAAGTGCCGTTGGCAGCCAGATGGCTTCAGTGTCACTAGTTGAGTTTCCAAAGTTTACTGGGAATATTACTGGGAATACAAGAATACAAGGTGGAACTCTGTGAATATGCCTATTAAATGACACCCGTGTTTCAGTTACTTGCACTACAGTCTTTATTATAGGCATTGCATCACCTGTTTCCTCCAAAAGTTATGTATAAATAGGTCAAGACACATATTGCAGATAATAAAAAACTAAAGAGAGAAGAAAAAATGTATTAAAACTTCTTTCTTATTTGCTGTGTTGTGGTTCTGTTTAGGACACCAAACTAGAAGAAAGTGTTTCCAAATTGTGGATTCTTTAAGTTTTCCTCTCATTTGTTATGCATACACATCTCTTAAAGAAAACTAGTTTAATTTGGGAAATAAACTCTAAAGAAATAGTCCACAGGAACTAATTTGTCCCTTGTCATTCCTCAGCAACAAACTTTAACAACTACTCTCCCTAAAGGAATTTGTTGCATAAAGTACGTGAATTGCTAGGTTAAAACACCAGTATAACACTTTCACAACTGCAAATTGGAATGTTTTTTCAGTTTTTGATAACCTGCCATACATACCCTTCAGTGGGAAATGGCACAAGTTCAAATATCCAGATACCCCAAAGTTTTACTTAGTTTGCTGGTGATTTACAATAGCATAAAACCAAACAACATACAAATCAGTGCATCCTACTGTATTTTTAAATAATTAGCATACTTCTGTGAAATTTATTGCACACTTCACTCCTTTTTTTCCTTCCCATTTAGAAACCATAGGAACTGTTCACCATAATCTAAGGAAATTACCAACTATCATCATAAATGACAAATATAAATATTATACTCACTTGATATAATACGGCACTTTGTTTGGTGAGATTGCCCTCTCCCAGGGGCCTTGGACAGAAGCTGTTAACAACAAACAAACAAATAAATAAATAACTGCACACATACATTTATACATACAAACATACCTAGAAAAGAAACATGGAGGTCAAGTTCAAAGCAAACAGGAAAGACAACTTTAATCTCTAGAATTACAATTTTACACTCGGCCACACTGATACAGGTCTGTTTGCTCAGTTGTCCGTGAAGACAGGAAGGATTAACCTGCTGTTCTGAAATTTCCGTCCTAATCTGAGAGAAATTGAACTCATTCAGCTGCAAAGATAAATACAAAAAAACCCCACAAACCCTTCCTTGACTACTAATCGTACAGAACAGACATGAAGCAGAGCAAGCAACCTATCTTTCTGGTGTGTGCTTTTATAGGGTTCCAGCTGCTAATGTGTCTGACTGGCTTTTCTTCATTTTCTCTCCTTGCATGGTCAGTGCTTTCCATCCTTCCAGGAACAGAATTACACACTTGTTTACATTTTATGTTGAATGAAGTTACACTGAGATACCATATGAATATTTTGTTTATTCTCTAAATGGAAAACAATTTAATTTTTATTTATCCACATTATTAATTGTGTTTTAATAACAACAAATAATGGAGAAAATGACAAGGTGATCATGAGAGAAAATTACGTTAGTCAGTCTTGGTTATCACAGTGTTAAATATCAATATCAACTTACAAGGTAATTAAAATGTCTTGTAACAAAGTATTATATAAAACTCATTGTAGGCAAAACAATTGTAAAAAATTTTTATTCAATATTTTATTAAAGGCAGAGATATCTTATTGTATAGGACATAACCAGAAAGCTACTTTTATTATTAAGGGGTTTTTATCTGTCAAAAGCAGTAGGACCAAGACTTTTCAATTTAAATATAGTGATCTTTTTATATGCAAAGTGATCTAGTTGGGAATAAATAAATAAATAAATAAAAGAGCCCGTTTACCTCAGCCCGTGTAACCCTTCTTTTTAGTGACCCCTGCTGTTCACAAAGGAAAATAATTGTTACCGTAATTAGCTGTTTGATCACTTGGCTCAGAGTATTTTCTTTCCATCCCTCATTCAGAACAGATACTTTAAAAACACCATTGCCAAACTGCAGGTATTTTAACAAAGTCGACAAATCACAATCCATACAAATAAAAATGACCAATATATACATTTCATTTAATTTGTCCCAGAATTGTTGACCAGACTCACGGGAGCCAGTCTGCAGAATCAAATATACTGCCCCTCTCTCGCCCACTTACTGGAGTGAGGACAACAAGAGTTGGAGGAAAGAGACAAAATGAGCTTAAAAAAATGGCTGTAGAGGGAAGCCTTGCTATTTCGGTTGTCGCATGCACATGAATTGTGAAGGAGGATAAGGACCCCACAGAGGGGAGGTAAATCAGCTGCAGTGGAGGAAGTTGGAGCCACTCTAGATGCTCTGATAAGGAGAAGGAAAAGGAACCAGGGACAGGGCACAGACTGGGGAACAGGGCAACAGGTTTCACATACGTTTTAGACAATGTTAAGAAGCTAGGAAAAGGAAGGAATATGTTTTGGAAGAAATATGAATGTGATAATCCTGTTTTAGATTGCTGGTGGCCAAGGAGTTATGAGAAGCCTGTCACAGTACCTCTGTGGTCCTCCTGTTATCTTCAGCCCCCAGCTAACTATCTGTAGCTAAGCTGAGTGTATTGCTTACACTTACGCAGTTTTGCGTTCTTTAAAAAAGAAAGGCTAAATTCAATTTCAAAGGTATGAGCCATGAAAACTGGTAACTCTCAAAGTGTGCAAGAAACACAGAATTTTAATTAGTGTTACATCTCATGGAAAAATAGCACACTGCACTGCCATTGAAGTCTGTATCATGACCCACACATACAAGAGCGCAGAACTGTGTGCATTTCCAAATACAAATACTCAATTATACACATAATTTATATATGATCAAGTATGGCTTCTTGGGACAGCGACTTCAATGTTTATAGACTGCGTAGCTGTCATTAAGCTGCTCTTTTCACTAGCACGAGCTGCAGCTGTAAGATGCATACAGCTTCTCAGCTTCTGTGTCCTGCTGTAGCCCCAAATGACGTAAAGATACAATCTGTTACACAGTTTATAGGAATACAAAAAGCATCAAAAATGGAATAGGATTTAATGTTTTGATGTTAGCTACCTTAAAATAAGGGAACGTGTCCTACTTTTAACCCTATTTTTAGGTTCATACAAAACTCTTAACCACAATGCTTAATTATTCTTATTACTGGTAAGAACATGAACTGCTGCAAATGTAATTTTGGTGACTGATCCAAATGATCCATTGTCTAGAAGGGGCTAGAAAATGAAAGCCCAGGAGTTGGACACAGATCAAAATTTCATTTTATGCTATCAATTACTTGGTGATTTCTTTGTATGTTTTTATTCAGTAATATTAACCTGTGTGTTAATACATGGTCCATCAAATAGTTTTAAAATTCCTACTCAGTGAATGATAAGGTTATTACCCATGAGAATTGGTATTATCTGAGGACTAATTTGAATAGGATTATACTAAATTATAATTTTTGAAAATAAAACGCCCTTCAGTATTAACTAAAAATTGACCTTCTTACATATTTCTCTCCCAAATGAAAATCAATATTCCCAGTGGGAATATCACCAAGCTACAATCCTTCCGCTGTAACATTTGTTTTTAATTCAATGTCTAAAGGACAGAATAGATTGCTGCATATTGTTTGGAAGGTGTATTTCTTCTGTTGCTTCTGAATTAATCTGGGTAAGAGATTTGCAGTCATAACTTATTATTGCAGAATCTTACATACGATAGTGTTCTTGATACATTAGAAGAGGAACAAATACTTTGCTTTCACAAGAATTAAGTGCTTTAGGAATAACAAACAATTCTGTGATGTTCTGCATAATTGGATTTAGTGTTCCTTCAAGAGATTGCTGTGAAGCTGTCTATAATACACTTTTGGTTTCCTGGATGATTCTAGCCTTGCATAAATTTGAGTTGACAAAATATGTAGTACTTTTTACAGCTATGCTAGGAGAATAATAATTTCATTTTTGGCAGAGGCCCAGAAGCTGAGAACAGCTGTTTCTTATCTCTGGTTACCGGTACAGGTTTATTATCCATTACAAAGCTAGTGCAGGTAATGGACATATATATTTAATTCCTGGTTAACACTACTTTAGTACTCTGCCCAAAACTCTTGCTGGCAAACACTTTTTTATATGACACTCTAGTATCCCTGTGTGCTACAGCACTCACAAAGCAGACATTCTCCTGCTTGCTAAATGTAGTTCAAAAGTGTTTTATTGTTCTAGCTTGCACAGTGTAAGAACCAATTACCATACACCAGCTACCTGCAACACTGTTGACTGAAATTAAATACTACAACAAAATATGGGGCATTTGAAGAGTGAATTTAGATTTCCCTATACTTTATTTGCATTGATAAGCATTTTAATGGTTACCTAATTTGGGAGTTTTATTTCTTTCTTTTAGTGTGCTAACATCTGAGACTTGCTTTGCCTATTCAACGTAAGTGAACACGGTTCTTGACAGTAAGCCTACATCCTTATTTATTTGCAGAATATATAATGAAACGGTAGCATGCTGGCTCTCTGAATTTCAGTAGTGTTTTAATCTATGCAGGGATCTGAATGAAATATTAAATAGGATGATAGTATAATTTTATCTGTGTTGATATTAAAAAATAATCCGATAAATATTTCATATTAGCACTACAAACATAATCAAAAATGTATGTATGTTTACTATCAGTAAACTATTTTTCCTCCAGCTATTCAAAGAGTAAATTTAGTATGTCCACATTTAAAAGTTACTCTCAGCGGTCCTTATTTACATAGTCAGCACACACTTCTAGTCACTCTGTAATGGCATGAGTGGACATTTTCAGTTCTGCATACAAATAAATCCTTTGACCCTTATTTGTTCTCTAGGGGTTAAAGTATTGGGAAACAGTTTTAGGACAGAAACCACAAAGTAGCACCACCTAGTACCCATACACTGTTAAATATTTCTTCTCAATATTTTTTCTCAATTATTTTTTTCTTATAAATTTATTCTTTTTATAATATATGCATTTCAGCATCATGATCGTCAAAGCTAAGCTCATTTGTGTGTTCACAATCAAGACCTGCACTACCTGTTTGGTGGCCATAGTAGCTGTAATTCAGCAAGGTGCTTAATTTAGTTAACATTTTAGTAATTCTACTTAATAATTCACTGATTCATCCTAGGGACTCTACCTGCATGACTTACATTGTCCTACCTAGCATCCTCATCATTAGTATTTTCATGCAAACATAGAGCTAGGAATTTGTTTATTTATTAATTTTATTTATTTACTCTTTATTTATTATTTGTTTAATTATAATTTCTGGTTTCATACCAATTGTTTTCACTGCAGCAGTTATGGAGTTGGTGACTTCAGACAAAGGCAGGCAGGGATAACAAAATGGTGAGACAATCTTTGCATACGGAAAGTACTCTTGATTCCCCAAGAGTCAGAAGTTCAGATCTGCCTAAGATACCATAATCTTTCAAAGAAGACGCATTGAGTACTATTCCAACTGTTTTCAGGTGAGACCAATATAAATGAGAAATTATTGCTCTCCACAGAGTACAAAGAGCTTGTACTTCTCTTCCTGAAAGAATATGCTGAAGCAATGTTTCCCCTCCATAGTCAGTTCATGACTGATGGTGGCAGGATGCCATCTCCAATACGTATGCCTGTGTGACAGTGGCACAATAGAAGTGTTTGCATAATCTATGAGTTCTTTGAGATCCTTTGCAACAAATGTCAGTGTACATCTGTAAAATATGATTCCCCCCCTTCCCAGATTTATAGAGAATTGATTTCTAAATTATGTGCCTTTATTATTGTACTAGGTGAGACCAAAGAACAGTCAGATCACATTGTGTAGCACTGAGGTCTAATGTTGCACCATGTAGCACAGAAACTGACGTCAGAATACATCAACTACACAATTTGGAAGTTACGAGGTAGAAGCATCAGCTAAAACTTGTCTTTCATAAGGACTACACAGTATGGGGTCTATTTTGTTCCAAGCTCTAGCTCTTGGTGCTGCACACGTGGAAGGATTCCTGGGCATTTCAGAAAGAGAGAGCGCTCCTTCTCAGCTGGGATTCTGCTGTTCTTAAATCCAAGCAAACACTCACTGCTACCCTGCAACACACCAGTACTGTCTGCTGCTGTAGCACACATACAGACATTTACTGAATATACCATTTTCAGAACACTTCTAATCAATTTAAAGAAAGGATTATTAGTCATGAAAGAGTTCAGCACATGATCAGGGCCAATTACAATGACTGCCATTTTACAAGAGTTATGAAAGAGACCTTTCCATCCTGCATTTCCTGCTGGAATTTTATGGCCAGTGCAAGATTCTCTACCTGCAGCCTAGGGTAAGCATAATAGATACTACCTAAATTATGCACACCTTTAATTATGAACACTGTTTCCAGAAGTTTCCAAGTTCCACTTGTAATGCAAAACATAAAATCCACCTAATGTTCATTTTCTTAAATATCACACTACTGTAAAATGTCAAAAATACAAGCATCTACTTGTTTAACAAAGGATACTGCATGAAATACAGCAAAGTGACATACTCTGTACTGATCTGCATATCCCAAGTAACCGGTACTTCATATTGGTAACTTCTGTCATGCTCTTATGCTTTTAAAAATAAGATCTCTAAAACTGGTTCATCAAATGAGGTCATAAAATGACCTAATCAAATTGGTGGTGATTTTTATGCAAATGGAGTTAGATAAATAGAAAAATAAATCTTTGATAAATATTCTATGTCTCACAGAGCAAAATATAACAGAAAAATACTAACACACGTATATAAAATATCCTTATTGTACCACAGTCCTGGACTTCAAGGACAAAGAAATGCCCCGAACTGAACACAACATACATTCATGACAACATGGACACATGGTTAAATACATCAGACTTAAACTTGGCAATGTAAAAAAAACTGAAGTAGTTTTCATTTAGGTTTCACAGATCCAATGTTCCTTCAAAAAGATTATAAAACATGGAAGGGGCAAATTCTGTCATGGCAATATAGTAATTCATAGTAAATGTAGTAGCAGACAAATATAGAAAAGGCAATAACCCATCTTTTGAGTCTTATACTCACTAAGAGTAAAAAAAATATAATTTGATTACTTGCAAATTATTTAGCATTGCAAAATATAGGATTGCCTACCAACCAAGGATAAAATATAGACATTAATTAGGCTGCTATCAAAAAAATGAAACAGTATTTTTCCTGACTACTTGCCACCAAAACTCTCTGCTTTAAAATAAAAACTGTGCGGTACTTTTAAATTGAGGACAAATAAAAACCAACAGAACAAGAAAGAGAGATATTAAATCATATATCCAAAAGACATGGATGAATGGACATGTTCATCTATGTGTGCATGTCAAAAGTGCTATCTGGACGACAGTATAATATAATGTACGCAGTGAGAAATAAGAGAGAAAGATATAGATGTTAGCACTGCAAAATAACCTATCAGGTGGATGGGTAAAATGTTTTGAGGGGCCTAGAACCCTGTCATTTTTAGAGGCAGATGTCTTAATTAGCAGGACTTGGCCTTTTAAAGACATTTTCCTGTGCAAGAAAGAGCTTCACTAATCTTTGCTTTGCACAATAATCTAAGTGCTCACCCTGGATGTGGGAGACATGAGTATTTGACTTCTCTCAGCTTGAAGGAATTCAAACCCACATTTCCAGTTTCTCAGGAAAGTGGCCTAGATAACTGGAGGAAAACACAAAGGCCCAGAAATGAACCACATCTGAACCCTAAAGCTCTGAGCTTATCCAGAGAAGGAGTAACCTAGGTCACATAGCCCACTCCTGTCATCATATTTATTATTATTAAGCAAAAATTGTCTGACACAAAATGTAGCAGATACACTCTGACCGCTAGCTCCCCAAACTAACTGTTGGCTCCAGCGTTTGCAACTTTTCTATTTCTGAATGAAAGATGCTATGGCTGCCTCATTTCATGTTGAAGTCAGTGCTGTTCCTGCTTGGAAGTCCAAAACTTAAAGGCATAGTCAGGTTTTTCCAGTTAAATATAGTTCCTAGCACATATTTAGGTACGCAGATTTAAAAATCTGGTATTGATGTATCCAGGTAGCAGAAGCTTGTAGCCTGGGAAATAGAAATCACAAAATGTTGGCTAGATGTAAATCAGCCTCTTAGACTTGCAAACCTAAGTGTTTTTTCTGATCCTCATATTTCCAGGTTCTTCACCTTGACAGAAGTCCACTCTGTCTGAGCTTGGGAATCACAAGCAGCCCCTGGGATCTCCCAGTCACACTCGTGAGTAATTGCCAGTTATATTTGAGCACTATTTCATGCAGTTGCTTCATTGACATGCTATGCATACTAACAGATGGCTCATACTGGAGCTGGACAGTAAATTACAAGGTATGCTTATGCTTTTAAAAGATGTAATACCTTCTATTTTTCAGTGATCACAAGTAATGAAAGTGAATGAGCTATCACATTACAAACAGGATTGATGGGAGGCTGGCTAGCACAGCAAATGATATTAAAAACAGTCTCCCATCAATCCTACCTCTCGTTTATTGCATCTCAGAAAAAAAGTAGCATCTGTTGTGACAAATATAGGTGAGTCCTCCAACAAGAGGCAATGAATCTCATTCTTTGTAGAAGGCAAGATCACAAATAAAAATAAAGGAGAAGTCAAAAAAATAAAATTATTCCAGAGGAGTCACTGAAAACTCTGGAGCTGGCATTATGTTTGAAATGTGCAGGTATTCATTTTGACACTTCAGTTACTGCATATATTTTCCAAATTAAGCACCATCAACCATGAAAGGATCACAGATATTTAAAATTACTTTGCTAAATATTTACCAGTTTGTCTTTAGCAGAAAGGAGATTTTCTTTTGCTATTTTTTCCCACAGCCTGATTTAGATCATTCTAATTAAACAGTAAAACCTTCCAACCCAACAAACTCACTCCATGGATTCACAATATGATGTCTTGTACACGTAATACATTTATCAGCTATATCTTAACAACTATTGCTGTGAATGCTTGGAGTCTCTGCCTTTGGCAAGGAATAAACTGAGGAGGAGTTGTGACTTTGTGGAGACTGGCAGAGTGAAATAAGCTTGGGGAAACATGAGGGACTGATCAGAAGATCAAGGGCTGAGGTGAGAGCCCGGCAAAAAAAATATGTAGGAGTCCTGGCAAGAGGCAATTTTGTGTGCTAGCAGAAAGGTAAGGGGCAGTTTTCATGAGAGCCCTTTATACTTGAGGGCAACTCAAAGCCTTGGTATAGAGACACAAGTGTCCTAGCTCTTTTGTCATTACTTTTTTAACTCACAACCAAGAGACATCTAAATTATCCTGTGCCACAGCATAGATAAACAGTGTCACCTGGTCATTTAGAAGAAGGAAGAGTGGAAAGAGAAAGTTGAACTGCATGAAAGGACAATGGAGAAAAAATGTCCCTAAATTAAAAATGCTACAAGGGAGTAGACTTTTTTTTTTCCTGTTCTTTTTCACTCCTTATCTCTCTAGCTCACACTTTCCTTCCCATCTCTTTCAGAAACAGCCATAAGAATAGGTCTTAGAACAGGCTGGAAATGCTTAGAAACAGGGACTACCACTTGATTCCTTGCCTGCACAGGGCAAGAAAAACATGAGGTTCCTGCATCACTCCCCCTTTACTTTTGTGCTAGATTTAACAGTCCTGTGCAACTTCAGTTCCAACCATGTAGAAATAGATAGACAACACTGTAATTTCTATATATAAGAAAATAACGAACACATAAAAACATTACCGCAGATTAACAGCTCATATGTTTTTCTTCCAGATAGTAGAGAAATGTAATTCAGTCACGATTTAACGTGAACCTGACTACAGTACCATTCTTTTTGCAGAACTATTTAAAGGTATATCAACACAAAAAGGACAATTTTTTATAGAAGTCTGTAAACATAGTTGGGAGTTGAAGATCATCACTCATCATCGCACCTTAGGGTTAGCAAGTATGTGTGCTAGAGGGAAAGTTGATGCTGAGTTTGAGAGGATGAACTGTTATTACTAGCACATAAATTAGGTATGAAATGGCAAATAAATTGCATATTTTCCTTACTTACTACAGCTTGCATTGATCTTACGTGTATCTCAGCTCCTTAGATAACAGCACTTTGTGTGCTGAGCTTGTAAAATAAAACCAGAGAGCAGAATTACCATGATTCATCTTTTCACTGTTGTTGCCACAACTGACTGATCCAACTTGGACTCTGTTTTCCATGCACTGAAAGATCATTTACAAGCCATTAAATTCACCTTCATTTGACCTGCCCAATTCTGTTTGGCAACCCTTATGTTTGATCTGTTCATCCCCAAAGTACAGATAAAGAAACAACACTAGTGCTAGATGGCAAAGATTCTGGCACTCTTTCCTGCAGCACTACCCCTCCGATAGATGGGGCAGAGGAGCACATGAAAAGCATGTAAAAGCATGGTATTTTCCCCCAGGTGTAGTAACAGTACATGGTACTGAGGAACTTGATGCTTATGAAAGAAGGGACTGACTGGCGGTTTTCAGTGACTGAACACTTGGGAAGGATTCTGTGGATATTTTCAGAGCCTCAAATACCTAAATTTTGCATGTACATGTAAGAATATGGATTTGCACACACATCTAAGAAAGAGAAAGAGAACAAACAAACAATTCCACATGTCTATTTTTTCTTAGTGATTTGGCTATCTCCAAAGTCAACAAGTTTTCATTTGGTTCCTTTTCCTAAAGTGATCCTCAAAGGGTGAGAAATGTAAAGAATGATTTCAACTCTTTGCTGGCTCTGGTTGGTACACAGGAGAATAACATATTGTCTCAGTGTCTCACTAATGGTGGGTGGGCTAAAAGAGGTGACTGTTATAAAACTGAGCAACTTTCAGACTGATCTAGGTTATCAGTAATAATGCAGAATGGGTCTAGACATAACTGTTACACAAATTGTCTGGCTGCACTCAGCACTGGCACAGAACAATGACGTACTGTTCAGTGTGATAGCATGGTTCAGGTCACTCTAGTCTTTTCCAGATTGCAATATAGGCTTGCTTAATTAACTTAATTAATTTATTATTTCATCAGGAATACACTGTGTGTCCTAAGAAAAACAGACATTTGCTTACATATTGCATTCGTGTCATATACCCATAATTCCACATTTAATTTTTTACAAGTCTGATTTGCAGTTATATATATCGAGCTGATAAATTGTTCCCAGTGATTAAGAGTTAATTAAAAGAAATTTTTAAAAATAAGTAGAAATTACAAAAATAGGGTTTACATCTTCACAAGATCATAATTTGATAAAATAAGATGCAGGGCTTAATCACTGTGAGTCTGCATTGTGCTTATAAGGTACAACATCAACTCTGGTTTTTAATTTGCAGTTCATCCCTCTGAGAATGTTCAGTTTTCCACTGAGATTTTCAGTGGAAAAATGGTTAACCAATTAAAACTACAATGCAGTATCATCTAAAGAAAAGTTTGTCCTCTATCCCACTGTGAATGTAGCTGCGCAATAATAGTAACATCTATTTTTGATGTCTGGATAGCTTGTCCCTCTGCATGCAGGAGGCCATTATCCTATGACTGTGTTCTGTTCTGCTGATATAATCTCTTAAATAAAGTTTTACTGTTTACTTTCCTTAATTGAAGTACAATAGAAAAGACATGGCCTTTAAGAAGCTTCACTTTAGTCACCGCCTCAGAGCTTTGAAGGTGTTTCAAGATGTCTTTCAGTGTACTTCAAAACATCCTTGATAAAAGAGTGTGTGTGGAGGTGGAGTGGGAATATTACCACAATTATATTTTATGCAGAGTTGTAAAAGTTTACTTAACTGCCAACCTTCTGCCAACTTTCCCACTAAGGTTTTGATCCTCTCACTTCTCTGCTAAGCAAGCAAATCCTGCAAAATATTTTTCTTGCAGGTCTTATTTTGCCCCTTTTTAGAGCTAAATATTTCTTTGAACAGATAAACCAAATAGAATTTATATTTTTAAAAATTCTTTCTCGCTTACAAACATCAGCCACTCTTACAATTTTTAATATAATTTTAATTCGATAGTCCTAAAAGGGAACCATCAAACAATGAAGATCAGCCTTGCATTAACAGATGTATGAACAAACAGACTTGATACTGGCAGATATTTTCCTTTTACCCTGGACTACATTAACTCATTTAACAGTCTTCTGCTCCCAGTAATGAAAAAAATGAAAACCATTATAATACAGTCTAAAATAGAAACTCATAGCAACAATAATTGGCACATGGCTACAAAAATATCAATTAACTGTGTGTGCAGCTGAGCACGAAAAATGGTAAATTACTCACTAGTAAGAAAATGCTGGGAAGTGGGGCCAAAATCCCTGTGGGCTTCATGCAGTTGCCTGATCCGTTCCTCAATGGCCACCTGTTAAGAGAGGAGAAAAAAAAATTACTCTCTTCTAAACAATTATCAAGTAGTAATTATAGTTAGATACTCTTTTCATTAGAGAACATTCTGTTTAAAATTAAGCAGGCTGCTGCAACAATCATTAACCCTCCGGGCTTAAGTGAGATTTAATGTGTCTTGTCCAAAAGAAAGGAGGTCAAAACAAGTTTGGTTTTTCGTGGGGTTTTTCCCCGCAACTTTAGCTGGTGCTAGAACAAGGTGAAAAAGAAAAGGCTGATAAATAAGGGTATAGCAAATTTGCCTTACTTTGTATACCTGAACAGAATATGACTGTTGCTTGCCAACATTGAAGTCAGAACCTTCCTCCCTGTCAATACTTCTACAGAACTACCTCAAAAGTGCTTTTTGAGAATGTACGATTACGAATCAGCATGTGAAAAGTAATCTCTTTTAATGTGGACATGATCACCATATTTTTTCCCGAGTACTGAAATGAGGGTAACAAAAGTGCAACTGGCATAAACATTTCTCTGTTCTTTCAATCAGTTCAGACCTACCCGCTCGACCCTTTCCTCAGAAGAGTCCTTTGAAGAATGTGTTGCTCGTAATGTTTTGTGGGGTTGGTATACTGCATGAAAACACAGATGCTAGTTGTAAGATTGCTTTTATCTTTACCCTTGAAAATCCCAGTAAAGTATCAAGCAAGCAGCCAAGAGGGGGTGGTTGCTCTAAGATTCCATTGTGTATGAATGATGTCTACCAGCATCTTTATAGCCTATATTCTAAAAGGATGCTATCATTAAGTTAGGCCTAAGAAGATGATTAGGTAAAGCAAGGAAGAACATTTGAGAATAATGACAGAATATTTTAGAAATGCATTAAGTAAAATAACTGATAGCCCCCAAAATCTTGTTTCACTAAACACAATAGAAATTTAATAACAGGATGCAATTGCTTACAGTTTCAAAACTGACACTATGACCAAAAAGCCCCCCTTTCCTTTCTTTCCTCAAGCTATTTTTCAGATGCCTTTCCTCCAGCTCCCTCCATTTCTGTGTCTTCTTTGCTCCTCTGGTTCCCTATACCAAGACATGATCACTGTGGTTTTTTTGTTAGTCCCCGTTGACCAGCACTTCCCCACATAACTCAGCTACTAGCACATCATCATGCAGCCTCTGCTCTTATTTCTACTCCTTTCTTGAATGCAGAATTGTTCACAGAGCAACATTTATATTGGTAGGTTTATGACAAGCACGTTCTGGCTCAGTCCTATGACTGGTGCTTTTTCTGTTTTATCTTGCTGATTGCTTAGCTGGACAAAACTAAGCCTAGGAAGAGGCTGAACTCTGGATAACTTCTGAAACCCTGAGTAGAAGGCGTCTGGGTAAAAGACAATTTAAGCCTGGAGTGAATTGCATGGACAGATATTCTGTTAAGCAACGCTTCATACTAGGGATTGGCTTTTGGCTTGAGTTCAGAACTAATTCACAGCACAGATATAAGCTTGAGAAGTCTGTAAGTGCATAGAAAACAATGATAGGCGTGCTTCTGATCATCAAATCACTAACTTAAGTATAGAAGCATAAACCTATGTGATATTATTTTCAATGGCCTTTCAACAATGAATACTAGGAAAATAATCTTAAATTTACATAAAACAAACACATGCAATTGAAAAAACCCACAAAACATCTGGAAAAATGTTAATGGAATTATATCTACTCTTTAGAATCCTCTTAAAATAAACCTCATAACAAACCTATTTTGTCATTAGGACATTATTGGTTAAAAAAGAAACATAAGGTTCCTCCTTTATATTAGTACTTACTTTTCAGTAAGTCTACTAGGATGGAAAAATTACTCTCTGGCATGCAGATTCTCTAAAGAGAATGAGAGCTCTACAAATAGGCAATGGGTAGCAGTGTTTCATGGAGGAGAATGACAACAGCCAGCTTGTTGTCACAATAGAGGATGGGAACCCTTTGATATATGCAACCACTACCAGCTCACAGCCCATAAAACTTCTTTAAGTGTGCTAAAACTAAGAATTTCAATGACTTCAAAATATCCAAGTGAGCTTTGAGCAGCACAAAATTATTAAACTGAGATTTTTAGCCATATATGCCCATGCAGCAAAATAAAATACCTAACACGCTTCAGAGTAAACTCTCAAACTGAACAGCCTTGGATGTGAGCCAGAAAATACCTCAGTCTAGAGGTAGACTTTTTCAATACAGACATGAAAAAAACATTTGGAAATCTTGAGTATTCTCCAAGAAACATCACCCGAGAACACAAGAAGTTATTCCATTTGGCTGGAAATAACACTTAATGGTATATCGGCATACTACCTTATAGGTGCCAAATGATGAACTCACTGTTCAAGAAGGATTATTGCAGTCAGTCTCTATGAATTTTACCAAGACTAAGATGTACATGATAAAATAACAGAATTTGAACCCTCAGTAACTGGGCTAATTTTAAACGATTGAAAAAACCCCACTTGAACAATGATTACTTAAAGTTACAGAAGCATGTGTGTCTGATGCAATAAAATCAAAGTCATATTTGGCTTTGCGGTTTACACCCTGGAGAAGGAGAATCATATCCACTTAAGTCTGCATAACCGATTTGCGATTGTTGAAAAAAATTCTCACTGACATGTAAATTTTTTTTAAATTGATTTTCAAAAACAAGCCATAAGTAATTCCCAATTTTTAATTTTGCCTTGTTTTCTTCCAAGTCAAGTGAAATAGGTTACTCTAATATAATCACATGTATTTTTGTATGTTATGCTCTAAACCAAGTGCAGTTTCACTTAGAACAAAATGATGCTGTGAAAAACTGAAGCTGTGTGTGAAGAAAACTGTAAAAATTTTCAACCTGATTCAAGCATTCGTTTTCCTAACTTCAAATGGAAGAAAACATATAGTTAATGAAGTTTTGCAAATACCACCCCCTACACACACACCGTGTCTCAATGGCCAAAGGAAAAATTATGTCTTCTGACTTCAGCAGTCTATTCCTACCAGTATTAGCTTAGCCAGACTAATATTCAAAAAGTAATAATTTTCAAGGCACTGTTACCAGTACATAACATGCAAGATGGGACTATGGATTGGATTTGGGTTTCTCTTAGGTAAAACTCTCCACACTATTACTCCACGAGTCATGTTACTGAAAAATCAATAGGTGGATTTCTAAGATGTCAGCTATTACTTTACCTGAATCAAGACAGGAGAATTGTGTTTTAACTAACCAAAATCTTTTTATATCTGATTTTGACTTAAAAAAACCCCAAAAAACAATCAGGATTTTCTGTAACTGGGGTACTTTAACTGTTGCTTTTCTTCACTGTGGATGCATGCTTGAAGAGACATGCATTTCCATTATTTATTTAATTGACTGTTTTACATTAATCTTCTTTCAATCATAACAAATGAAAGAGTCACAGTAGTGCAGTAAACATTATACTTGAAGCTGAAGATATTAATATTAAAATTCCTATACTGATTTTAAGTTATATTGACATGGAACATAAACAGTTTCTGCTAAACAAATAAGTGAATAATTAAAAAAAAAAAGTTATTTAAAGCTCCTCTCCTTTAAAGACTTTGAAAACATTTGATGAAACAAGCTTATTTTCCCATCATATGAATGCAGTCATGTGAACTGACTATATAATCAGATTCAGAAAAACAAATTACAACAATAACAAAAGCAAAGCTATGTTATTTATTTGTTAGGAAGAGTTTTTACATACTTAATGTTGAGGATCAACCTTGGAAGCGCTTGTTACAACAGCTCCACTGAAATCATAAAAGGATTTCATGGACTTGACTTGAGTCTACCACTAAATTTTTTAATTTTTTTTTTTTCATTTTGCTAAATTTTAATGAAGAACATTTTTATTGTATCTAAAACATTTTTTTTGTATTTATGTCCACATTGCAAAACAGGCCTAGATCAAACAGGAAAATTAAGTTGTTTGATTCTCAGTATCTTCCACGCTCTCAAAAAGTACCTAACATCAGCTATTAAAGTGTGCTGGAGTTGCTGACCTATCCATAAAGACACAATGGAAGGAGCAGGCTCACATTAATTTGTTGTTAAAGTCGTACCTGCAAATAATGAGTGACCTCAGCTGAGGTCTAGCACTGTGTCTTAATTTTGCCCCAGTCTTCCCCATAGCTTTGGTGTTCAACTGAAGAAATTCAGTAAAGGAAACTACCTCTGGGGTGCTTCCCTACCGAACAGATGATCTCTGACCTCCAAGATAAAATGTGCCCTGCAAAATGAGTGGCTCCAATGCTGTGAGAGTGAAGGTGGCTGGTTGGGTGCCTGTTTCCGCTCAGCACACTTCAGAGAATTCACATTCAACAAACTTCGCAAGGAATGTAATCCAAAAAGTCTTATTCGTGAATCTTAAATGGACACAGACAAATGGCCAGTGAAGCTAGTGATGATGTGGAGTGATAAAACATCAGGCAAACAGGGAATGTTACAGGTGAGTATGCAAATACCTCCACCCTTGTTAGCAATGAGGCAATTCAGAACGGGAATTCTATGCATTCCAGACTCTAATGCAAGAATCACACCTGAATTTTAAGTCAATTCACTTCTCTATCATAGTCCTCTGTTTGGACACCCTTTTATAAAGATGAGGAACAAAGCATACAAAAATACTAAAAACGTTAGTTATCTATTAAACACTATTTATGCATCTCCCTTCTTGATATATTCAAATAATGTCTCCTGCAGTGCTTCTTAAAGAGATCTAGCATGCAGCTGCATTTGGCTTTCCTGGCCAATGCGAATGGTAAATGTGCAAATGCACGCTCTTGAGCAAAAAAGCACAAACACCTACAATTCTTCCTAAATGACACAGGACCAAAAACACCTTTGCTGTACTATAGCACAGTTTAGTTCAACTACTGCCATGCTAGTGAAACAGCTAAAAAGATGCATTATACACTCGTCTTACCCTGCTTGAAAACATTACTATGTCCCGTAAAAAGACTATTTCCTGTAAAAAAGATTTAATAATTTTCTTCTTGTTCCAATTTTTAATCTGCAATCACTTTTGTAATATTTACATTCTTCTCAGAATATTTAATAGGCAAGGAAAGAAACAAGGTTATTACAGAAACAGAGGCTAAATTAGCATCCCTTAGCCTCTTGTAGCATGCTCAAGTTGCCATAATCGAAACTGTTTATTTTCTCCTAAAAGGCTAAGAAGAGATGTAAGTGCTTCAGAAGAAGCACTGTGCAGAACAATAAGTCAATCCATTCTGTTGATGGCTATTTGTTTGCATTCACTTTAAAAAAAAAAAAACTCAACAAGAAAGTAAACAAAATACCCCACCCAAAACAACTCTACATGTGACACCAGTGACAACGTTACCTCAAATTCAATGTAGCTGAAAACATGAAACTAGCAAATGAGAAGTCTATACAATTGTGTATCACATATCTTTGTATGTTATATCTCTTGCAACTCACCCGATTTATTTCTAGGTGGATGTCTTCAGAAATATCTTAATTTGCTAAGTAAAGTAAGGCAATAAGTGGCTTTTTTTTCTTTCTATGTTTGCTTCGCACACACTTAGTTACATCTCTGCAATTTCTAAGCCGAATTTTATTCTTTCTAGGAAAAAAAGACCTTTCTGTCTTCGATGCTAATGGGAGCAAACAGTAGGTTCTACTAACCCTATTTCTAAGCCAAATCATGCTGTCATGGATAGGACTTAATAATATCATGTGCTATTTTGCTGGAGGGTTATTAATACTATAACGGAAAAAAAATATTTTCAATTCTCCCTCTTCCTGATTCATCATTGCTAGGTCTACTGACATGCTAACCAAGTGCTAGAATCCCAACAGAAAGTGTAAAGAAAAATGTTTTGTTTTTCCTTAAAAGAAAATGAAACTCTTACTCAGCAGACTTCTCATTGAATGTGCTCACTTCTGAGTAAAATATAGCAAATATTGGCAAACATTACAATGTCTTTCAATCCACCAAGAACACAACTTCAAACAAGAGAGGTAGAATGGGTATCGTTAAGCTCTATTTTGTCACATTACTTCCCTTTTTATTTTAAGATCATTGATAGAAGGGTCATTAAGATCATTGAGCCAAGAGGGGAGGAGGTCAGTTAGATACTGCCTATCCCACTCAGTGCAGTTATACATTTACATTTGAGCTTAACTTCTTTAAAGTATTATTAATTTGAAACACAGCAACAGCATAAACTCTTCTGAATTCAGAAGAACATCCTTTCTGTAAGGGCATCTAAAGACACAAGCAGCATAATATATAGACACTAAATACATAATTATGCTGCCCCAAATACAGGCAAATTATATGAAGGTGTGTGAGTAGAAATTTTTGCTACTTATTAACATGAGACAGTAGAGATGAGTTCATGAGTAAAAAAAAGTGCAAAGTATAAAGAGTTAAGATGATTGTTGAATGGCTGAATATGACTGGGATTCTGATGAAAAGTGGCAAGAAAAAAGGAAAAGAATAGAAGACTCATCTAAGCAGCTATATTTAGTGCAGCAGCAAAATGATACACAATCTTCTTTTTCAAAATTTGCTTCACCAAAGGCTGTTCTCATGAAAAGAGATGGGCAGTTTTCTGTATTAATAAGCATGCATACATACAATACTTATTAAAAATAACACTCCTTTAATTCCCCCACCATATTCATAGCATTTCCACAGCCTCCTGACCTTGACTCCAATCACATCCAACTTGACTGCATATCAAAGGAAACTGACTTCTACAAGACCCTCTTTAATGTTACCCAGCAATTCTCCTCCCAAGAGCTGAAAAGCTTCTTTCTTTTCTCTCATTGACTCAGAACTGCCAAAGCAGCACAAGGCTGTTCTTTACAAATCAATAAACAGGAAGATCTGATCTACTGTACTTCTAACAGCTACTGAATTCAGCCACTCACTATTCCTTGTATGTTAGGCGATAAGGATGGATTTAAATAAGCACACTTTGTGCTGTTAATGAGGAACAGCTGGGGAAAAGGCAATTGATAGTCATTGTTCTCAGCTGCTGAACTTCAGGTTTAAGTCTTGATATTTACTGACTTGAAAGTACTGGAAAGAACAATTCATTTCCTGGTGAAAAGTTCTATAATCTGAAATATTTTGGAGTGTAAAAATTAATGTGATGTATGCTCATTTTCCATGTGAAAGAAAAAATAGATAAACATAGTATTACAGGTATTTAGAGCTGTTACAAAGATTAAATTCAAATGTCAAAATTTCTGGGTCATGATAGGACTTTATACTTCAGCAGATTGAAATTTGAGTGATTTCATGCAATTCTCCTTTCAGCAGAAAAAAAGAATCCTAAGATCTAGTTGGATACATGTATTGTAGCATGACTGCTTTTTTTACTTTTCAGGTGAAACAAGAGAGTAAAATGTAATAAAAATTCGGGAAACATCTTAAAGCCCTGGGCATACACCTTAGAAAACAGTAAATAAAAGAACAATCTCCTTGACTTAATATGTCTACTGTGAATAACTAGTCATTGCTTCTTAGGCTTTTGTTTTATAATCCTAAAGCAGTGAACTACAGGCTTTGTGTATGTCTATGCCCAAGGAAAGAAAGTTAGGTCTTATGGTTTAAATAACAAAAACATTCAAATTGAGAGGGAATAAAACACTTGTAAACCCTGTGAAATCTTAAGAACAAACATCTTTAGGAACACATTCTCTTAGAAAACATTACTTGTTTCGTTCTGTCAGAAAGGTCTAGCATTTGACATCTCCATTGCTGCTGCAAACTCCATCACACATGCTGGTGGAGGTTCTGCAAGGGAATTGGCCTTCACATCACTGTATGTTCCTCATTTCTATTCATGCACTTTTGTCAGGTATAAAACATCTTATGAAACTGATATGAGGTGAGCATGGACTCGCTTCTTAAAAGTACAAGAAGCTGCTGTGCAATATTCCATTCTTGAGCATTTTGTTAACAATGGTTTCAAATTCTTGACTTTCCAACCACATTAATTCTCTTTTAATATTTTGTTTTGTATGTAATTTAATCAATCTGAACTATTTTTCTGCCAAATTCCTTGCAGAATTTTATAGTACACGAAGAAAGTAATTTTACAAATTATGATCATTAGCAACTATTCTTTCACAAAACTGCACTGCACCAAAAATGTTTTCAATGCAACAATTTACATTTGCTTCAAATACATAAATACCCATTGACATTCCTCACTAGATTACACTACAAGTGGGATGTAGCCTAACCACATCTCTGTATGCGTGGACAGTGCCTCTATAGTCCTTCCAAGTTCCTTGTCCATGCTTCCATTTTCTGAATAGTCCTTTTTTGTGTTTGAAATTTGCCAGGATCTCCTTGTTCATCCATACAGACCTGGATTTCTTGCCTGCTCTTCAGGATGGACCAGTTTTGAGCTTGCAGAAGGTGATCCTGAGTACCAACCAATTTTCTTAGAACTCTGTTCCTTTTAGGACCTTATCCCATAGGATTCTTCCAAGCAGATGCCTGGAGAGGCCAAAGTCTGCTCTCCTGAAGTCCAGGCTTGTGGACTCATGGTCACTGCAGCTAAGAATTCCTTCAACCTTCACCTCCCCAATGAGGTCTTCCTTGTTTGTGAGTATGAGGTCCACCAGAGCATCTGTCTTTATAAGCTCCTCTATCAGTTGTGTCAGGAAGCTTTCATCAGTGCTATCCAGGAATGTACTGCATTGCTTATGACCTGCTGTGTTGTCCTTCCAGCAGATAATCATACTGGTCCCCCATGGGGGCCTGTGAACATGAAGCTACTTCTAGCTGTCTGTAAAAGACCTCAACTAATTCTTCTTCCTGGTCAGGTGGCTTACAGCAGACACCCACTACAATGTCTCCCACACTGATCTGCTCTTTAATCCTCACCCGTAAGTTCTCAATTGGCTCCTTTTTCAGCCCCATCATTCCTAGTTTAAAGCTCTTCCTTATGTATCTTCTGTACAGTCCCCCGAAAGATACTCCATAGAGCTCTGACTATGCACACGCATAGATTCAGTAATTTCTGTTCTGCCTTCCACATAAAGCTGAAACTATATATACTCTTAGTTTTGTATTGTAAGCTGGGGAAAAGAGAAACTAAAATATGTATGTTAACATGAACCTCTGGAAGGTTATTGATCTTAAAATGAATGTATCTTTGATGCAGTTTGACATTTTCAAAGTCAGTGGGAACTAGGTGCCTGCAACTAGGGACAGAATGTGTTCTGTAGTAAGTAAAACTGTCTAGTATGGAGCTCAGCATGGCATATATTCTTTCTGAGATCCAATCTTACTTTTGAGATCAAGGCACCTGCACACTATATGTTTTAAAATGTTTCCACACAAAATTCTTCTATTTTTTTTTAATAAAAGTCTTACTTATCCTTCAGGATTACTCTTTTAGGTGGTACATTGTGATCATCTCTAGCCACAGTAACCAAGAGACATATGGATCAATGGAGTGAGCCTGGAGAAATTATCAAGAATGATGGCGACCTCCAACGAAGGGTTGAGTGAGCAATTGCAGTTAAAACTGAGGAACAGAAGTCCTAGGAAATCAGGAAACAATGATAAATCTGAAATGATATTTAGTCCTCTCTTTTCCTACTATGAATATATAAATTTCTGACATGTCAGTGATATTAGATCTCATTTAATTGTGCTAAAAACACAGAGTATTTGGAGGCTTCCGAATTATAAACTATGATAAGCACTATTTATAAGAAAAATATCCTACCATGTGCTTTCAATGTTATTTATGTTAAATATCAGGAAGATATATGCTCTTCAATCATTCTGTTGGGAAATAGAGGAAATTAGGAGAAACCTATTTTTCAAATCTTAGAATCATAGAATGGTTAGAGTTGGAAGGGACCTTAAGGAAGGATCATAGAGTTCCAACCCCCCTGCCGTGGGCAGGGACACCCCCCACTAGACCAGGTTGCTCAAAGCTCCATCCAGCCTGGCCTTGAACACCTTCAGGGATGGGGCTTCCACAACTTCTTCCTAATATTTAGTCTAAATCTACGCTCGTTCAGTTTGAAACCATTACGCCTTGTCCAATTGCTACACTCCCTCATAAAGTGTCCCTGCTTCCCCATGTCTGCTGTAGGCCCCCTTTAGGTATTGGAAGGCCACTATAAGGTCTCTCCTGGAGACCCTTCTCTTTTCCAGGCTGAACAACCCTAACTGTCTCAGCTTGTCTTCATAGGAGAGGTGCTCCAGCCCTCTCATCATCTTTGTGGCCCTCCACTGGGCTCATTCCAATAGGTCCATGTCCTTCTTGTGCTGAGGTCCTGAGGTCTCCAAAGCTGGACACAGTACTCCATGTGGGGGTCTCATGAGAGCAGAGTAGAGGGGCAGAATTATCTCCCTCGATATGAACTATTTCACACATAAATTTCATAATGTTTCCAGAACTGTAAAATGTCATTAGCATGTTACACTCATAAGCATCTCTCATATTTTCTGCAAATCTAAAATGATGATGGTCTCCTCCACTGAAGGCAATGGAAACACAGGTTATTTGGTAGAAGC
The DNA here is from genome assembly GCA_013399435.1 of Arenaria interpres. Classification (NCBI taxonomy): domain Eukaryota; kingdom Metazoa; phylum Chordata; class Aves; order Charadriiformes; family Scolopacidae; genus Arenaria; species Arenaria interpres. Next base: position 14,194 of record VXAK01005811.1, on the reverse strand, counting down.
TCAGTTCCACCCTTTTCCTCTCTCTTTCCCTCTTAATCCCTAGATAGTCTCATCAATTCTACATACAGATGATTCCCCAACCATTTTAAACTCAAGATGAATTCAGCAACTTAAAAAAGAGGAAAAAGTCATAAGATACACTGTTTCAAAATATCAAATGTAAAATAACTCAAGTCTGTTCTTTCTGTGACTGATTGCACAAACTTAATACTTTTTTCTTTCCAATTTCTACCTCAAGGGAATTTCAAGGGGTGCATTCTTATTTCTTTGGTCAGATTTGTACTGAGTAGCATCATATTTCACAGGAAATCTTACGGATTTCATTGATACTATTCATAGAAAAAGTTACTGGTTTGCATGAGTGAAAGCATCTGGACTGGGAAAGGAAGCAATAGAAAAGATCAGCTCCAGTGAGAAATCTTTATGGAAGGTGTGCTGGGGATTACACTTTCTCTTTCAAATGCTTAGAGAAAAGCAGCTTGCAGCAGGGTAGTACAGGGCATTGATTTGAAAAGCCTGACTCGAAGCCATTAACATCTCCCATTACTTAAGAAAAAAAAACTGGTACATTTAGATTTCACGTACATGACATTTGAGCATACTTAGGCTCTTGTGATGGTTCTTAAAATAGTGCACAAGCATCTCAGAGGTAGAGAAAAGTTTTACAGGGCTACATTGACATTGGTCCCACCCTTCCACTGCATTTTTCCTACAGAGCTTCTGTTGTCTGATTATTTTGTTATCCTCAATCTAAACATATATTTAAACATTTTGCAATAGGAGAAGGCTGAAATATTAGTTATGATGTTGTTGCTGAAACATTAGAATTTTTAGGCTCTAACCATCTAATGTTTGTAGCCTACCATGGCTGTTTGATGGATGTGTTTCTTTTAGGCATTGTCTCTCCATATTTTGGGGCATGTATGGAAAGTAACATCAGGTGTACCATAGTTAGGTCTCTTTAATATACAACTGTAAAGTCATAAAAAACGACACCTTGCTGTGGCCTTTTTTATTTATTTTGCTTCTCTGCTAAAATACTGCTATTTCTCTTAATTATACCTTTTACACTTTTGAAAGAGAACTGACTCCTTTCTATTTTGTTTAAAAATATTTCTAAACAATTTAAAGTCCATTCTTATTTTTTTCACTTTATTTGAAAATGTTCTTATTAACGTTTCATAATCCATCCCTAAGGTAAAGCTCTACCATCTTGTAACAAAATGTTAAATTTGTTTTTTTTTTTTACTTTTTCCGTCTTTCTCTTTTTTGTCTGCCGTTAAACTTAAAAAAAATAAAATCAAGTTGCACTGAAAATGCCATTTTTTTCTGAAAGGTCAGGTAATATACACAGCTTTTGTGCCAAGGGGAATGTATCTTTGGTGACTTAGGGAACTGTAAGTAGAATGTAATGCAAGAAATGTTTTATTTTATAGCTGTGCCAGAACATATGCCTGCAATTTCCTGTATCAGTTGAGCATCACCAGTGAAGATTATTTTTTTATAGTTCTAGTTACATTCTCTCACTTTCATTGATCTTTTGTCATTTTAGTTTTGTTGCTCCTTTCCCCCAGATTTGTGAATCTCCAGTGCCATCACTAGAATTAGTTTTGGGAATAACTGCAAGTAAGAAGCTTATAGCCTGGATCTGTCTTTCTTTGACCATCTTCAGCTTCCTTCCACTCGTATTGCTCTCCAACTCCTCTGGGATTATAATTCCATCAGTATACAAAAGACTTCAATTTTCAGTCCTGTCTTTTTTACTGCTTTCTTTTTCTCGTCTCCTTAATTTGTTGTTGAGTATCTTCATTCTGTCATTTCAAGTCACACTTCAAAACCCGTGTCACTAGCCCAAATGCAGTGAAAATACATTTTTCATATATCTGTAGTAAAACTCTCAATTTTATCTCATAATGTTTATAAGTAAGAGCTGAAGAATTATCTACAGTAAGTATGTTGCTACATGTGTAATATTAAGCCAAAAAGTATACAGGGGAGACTGCCTAAGTGAGATTTATCTGTCCTAACTCAGGAGTCCTAAACTGAGACAGCTAAATCAATCTTCCTTGATCAGAATTGAAGAGAAATAAGTATCTGCTGAGGCAATTCTGCTCATACTAATAGAGACATTTTAGAATAATCCTCTAAATATATATAAAAATATGACTTTTATAAGGTTTAATTTTCATTAAGGAGTTTGCATGCAAAGGAGGAGGATTCTTTGGAATACTGACAGAAGGAATACATGGAGGAAAAGCAATACAGGAAAGCACAGAAGAAGGTGGAAGGTAAGATAAAAATGTTCTTTACTGGGGCATACTATAGGGTAATATGCATAATAAAGGATTCTACATGCAGCAGCAGATGTATTAAACCTACATCTCTTCCCTTTGGTATTTTCTACTCTCTTTTCTTTCCTTTTGCTCTTTGAGAGGAGTATCACCAATAGTGATAAATCTATCCACTGTAAATAATCCTTAGTCCCAAAACTTCCCCAAACAGATCACCTATTTTGTTTCCTATTTAGCTGAAGAGTGGAAACCAGTAAGATGATGTCAGTGGGGACAGTTTCAATTCAGTGTGATCTGTTCACATTATTTGCTTGTTTCATCATTATTCTTAACACTGGCAATCTCAAGAGTATAATACTCTGTTTCAAGACGTGTTAAAACTAATTTCTCAATCAAGTGCTGACACGACAAGAAAAGAAAAACTTAATTTCCTGAGATTACTGGCTGGGTGGAAACTTTTATTTTTTTTCCTCTCTGATGAACCTTTTGAGGATGGCCTCTCAGTCTCAATGACTTCTGCAGAATGTTCTATATCACAGCAGCTGCTCAAGGTTTGGAGCACCCATACAATCAGTGGTTAATGCTCCCTGTCATCTGACACTTCTTTGTACACAACTACAGCTCTTGATTTTGCAAAAGGCTTCTTTTTCTCCCTGGGGAAGACATGCATATAACATACTGAAAGATAATAAAATTACTCTAGGCAAATAATAGTTCAAATTGAAAAAATTGCTGATAGGATTGATCCTACACTGATTGAAGATAATGGCAAAACTCCTATAATAGTGTAACATGACTTGTGAAAGGAACTGTCTGCATCCTGCAGCTGGCAAAGCCTATGTATTTATGCTTTCTAAACTGTGAGTTAAATTCAAGTGACATGAAAGCAAAATCTAAGTTATATATAGCCTATACCGTTAAACCACAATGATACAAAACTCTTTCTAATTTAAATTGGAAGATACATTCTCTTATTTCAACAGTATAATCTATTTGAGAAGCAGAGGTGAGGTGTTTATATTTTTCAAAAAATAAATAATATTATACTACATATTTACAGGGAATGAAGGATGGTATATAGTGAAGGACAGAAGCTGCACTGGCATGAAGGATTACATGCATTCAAGAAAACCATCACTTCATGTGTGACCAAACAAAAGTATTATCATATAGTGCACTTGGTAGGTGCAAGAAATTTTACTCAGTTAATTCCAGTAACATCACATACAGTTGTCTTCTTACATCTGTTGTTATTAGCCCTCTCTTTGCAAAGCTGAATACCCTATTTACCACTGTCAATCTGTAAAGGCCTGAGATGAAACAAAAACCTTCTAAAATGGCTTTGTTCAATCCCAAGATCTATCCACTTCACAGGTTCAGATCCTTGCATGAGCAGAAGAAGGGTTCTTCCTTCTCAGTGGAACAAAGATTCAAGCTGCAGTCCTGCAGGAGGCGGTAGAATTAAAGCTGTAATATTTTGTGTTTCCAGGAAAATTGTACCTTGTCTGCACTGATTATTGCCATTTCACAGACTTCTTATTACTTTTTCACAAGTAAATAATTTATTTCTGTTTAGGCATGCCTTATTACTCATTTGTTTCTAAGAGCAGAGAATAGGGAAATTAGGGAAAATAGATGGTATTTTGGAGAACTAAGACATGGAGATCCTGAGGTGAAGCGCCACTGAAAGGAAATGCAACGCAACTGTTTTTGAAACAAGGAGCAATAATAGGAGATGCAAAGACAAGATTTCCAACACAGTCTAAAGCCAGCCTCAAAACCTGAATTTGCAGTATCTGCATGGTGGCACCATATAATACACTGACAGGCAGTTTAATTAGCAATTACAAAACTTCAATTTACTAAGTCAGAAACCCTTTCTGAATGTCTAACTTACATGTTATTGTTATCACAGTGACAAGTTGACATGTGGCCTTCAAGTTAGGCAAATAAAGGAAACAAATGAGCATTCTCTTGAAAAAAATCTGTTTATGAAAGATTTAACTATGCAGGACTTGCTTATGAAAGGATTCCACAAGACAAAAACAAGTAAACTCATTCTTATAAATCATAAAAGTTAACAGTGATCTCTATGAAAGTTCCTCATTATATCTATAAAATGCTTTTAAAAATCAGTGAAAGAACATCTTAAAACTATGCGTACAGTTTAAGAAATAAAGGGTAGACTCGATTATGATTTCAGTAAAAGTGATAACAAAGCTGTTATTTGTTTTAATGATATAAGATCAGATGCAATATTTTTATATAAAATTTCATTAACACTTCTGAGATTGAAATTTATTCTCAGGGATTACAGAAAGTGAAAGACAAAATAATCCAAAACAACAGCACGAGTATATGATAAAAGAAATGCTCACTTATCCATTATGTAAGGTTTTGTAGGATCATATAATCACAAAATCGAATGGATGCTATTAAAATTAGGTGAGCAATCTCATTATCCAAATGACAAACAGGGTTAATACATCAGGGTGGCTAAGATTTCCAAAGAAATCCGACGGCAGAAATAAGTTTATGTAAGCTTTTTGACAAATTATGTCAAATAAAAACAATCAGATCATCTGTGAAAAGCAAATTAAGTCATGTTTGTTCAATATACTATTTGCTGCAATGAGTTGATACACTTCAACCAGACATGCAAAGGAATTACATGCAGCACTGAGTCTTGTGTAACTATTTAGGAAACATTAACTTACAAGCAGAAGTTTACAAATGGAATATACAAAGATCTGGGGTTTTCTTTGTGTTTAGACACTTTTTTTAGCTAAATAAAAAATGCAAGGAATAAAATTGTGGAGGTAGAGTCCAACTCTGAAACCTTTCTTTCCTAACGTGTTAGCTTTTCTTTGTAATTATGAATCAATAACGACAATCCTTATGTTTTGTCTACGTAGACAAAACTGTGTTTCTGTTGTAATAAACTCATGACTATATGACTGACATTTTTGTAGTCTAGCCTCATTTATGATTTTACTTGTTCTGTTTGTCTTTTACTATCACTTAGCTACATACTTTAATTTTGTGTGCCTTTTTAAATTTCTCTGTTAAAAGAAAGTAAAACCTCACTGTAGAAAGGATTTTGCTTTTCCCTTCTCTTTCTTTCATTAGAACTCACTCTCTTCACTTTCTGCAGATCCTATTCTGTTTTGTCTTTTCTACCCTGGTAGGTCTTTTCACAATCTCCACAGTCTTCCCCCGCAGTCTCAGGAAAAAAACAAAACTCTTAGCCAACCAAATCTAAGACAGAAGCCATTATTTAGACAGTCTATTCAGTCAATAACTCCACCATGCAGTAAGATTCCTCTGAACAAACAAGTGCTTTGATTACATACTGCTGGAATAGCAATGCTGGCCTACAGTTATATGTCCGTAACTGCTTTCTGGCTGCAGAAGCCAGATTCCGCTCTGATCTGTAATTGCTTTTGACTGGGTAATTTTTATCCTTTTGGGTTGCCAGCAGTGGCAGACACGAGGCTGTAAGAGAGCTGCAAATCCCGAAGTGAACTTTTGAAACTACTGTTTGAAAAACAAATACAAGTGTCAGCGTACTGAAGAAGGTGCAGCAAGACTGAAAAATTCGGTAGGAAACCCACACGGGCAAAATTTCCAAGCCTCCATTTATTTTATAAAAAAACATCCACAGTGAAACTGGGGTTGCATCTGATTTTGAAACGTGTCCTTGTAGAGGCATTTCTCTAAAGACTTCCATTCTATCAGTGTGTTTCTAATTCAGCTGCCCATACCATTACACTGACTTATTTTTAGCATTTGTCTTGTACAAGGGAAAACAATCATGACAATCAGGGAGAAAAAAGGGGGAAAAAACAACAGCTGAGAAAACAGAAATACAGATCTTGTACTGTTAATGTTCCTCATATGAGAGAACAACTGGCAGGGTCAGGTATCAGGTGCAGAATTTGGTAAAGGAAAAAAGCAGCTTTATAGGCTCACCACCACCAATTTCCAATTAGATTCTGCCTGGGCTCTTGTCATTTGCTTCATAATATCACATTCTGCCTATTTTAAGTTATTCTTCAGACTTTAAGTGTTCTATTTTTAATTGTCCTGACTTCTGTGCTTTCCTTCTTTATTCTTTCCCTAGAAGTCATCCCTATAACCTCCAGCCTTCAAAAATGCATTGCCCGCACTGCCTCATAACAAGCCAGTTTCTCTGCCATGTTCTTTATGTTTGGACTAAACCAGTAAAACTGAAAAAAATTTACTACAATCTGTGTTATGACAGCAAATTACCGGTTACTCTTCTTCAAGATATTTACTTTTATGCCCACTCCAGTTCACTTTGTTTTGGATAATAGGATGTTCTGTTTGCAACCAGAACAAATATGAGAACTCTAATTGTGTCTTAACAAGAATGTCTTGTGTTTCTGCTTCATGAAGTCCACATGATTCAATATTTTGACTGCAGCACCTACCAACCAAACTTATACTACAGAACAATTGCCTGGTTTCTATGCTGCTTAGAAATAGAAATCATGGCAACTTGAGATTATTTTTTTTAGTGGAAATCTGAAATACTTTCCACTGAAACTAGTAAAACCTTTAAAGCCTATACAAAGGCACTTGGATTTAAAATAATTTGACAGTTTTTTCCCAGCCATCCATCTATATGTCTGTTGTGATAGCCTAGTATTGCAAGAATAAATTATATACTTGCTTTTCAGCTCTCAAGCATATTTTTGTTTCCCATGTTGTCAGAAAATCTGTTTTGATACGTGTGCATAAACATATGTGCAGGAGTATATTTATACAACAACTTCTTTCCAAAATTATCCCAGAACTTAAATTATTCTGACTATGGTTAGAAAACTTCATAAAATATATGGTCTGCTTAAGAGAACATATCTAAATAATATCTTAGAATAATACCTAAAAAGTACAGAACATTGGTGAGGCAGAGAAAAATGAAACTTTAGCTGTGTTTCCTTCAATAAGACTACCAGTAAGTTCTGAATCATTCTTGTGAAGCCATTTTCTAACTAACAAAAATCTGAACTGCCCCATGACTTCTGAAGGCCTTTTGGAAAATAATGAAATATCAAGTTTAAAACAGTTGTGTGTGTGTGTGCTTGTTTTTCACATCCAGCTGCACAAGCTTTAATACACTGAGTTAAGGAGGCACAAGCAAATTCACTTTCAAAGAACTAATTCACCCCAGGATCAACATTTTCTCCTGTACAGGTTCAGCAACATTGTTCTCTGTCCACTTTTATAGTATGTAGTCATGACTACATCCTCTAAAGCTACAAAAGTGAGGTAATCCAGAGAGTTATAATCTTTCATTTGTGGCTGCATTACTGTTCAAGACAGAATCAATAAAACTGGAAATGTGAGGAGCGTCTTCTAAGTTAAGTTAAGCTGTTAAAGGACGTAATTTTGATATAGCCCTTTTTTTTCCTAGTTTTAAAATGAAGCCTTGGACTTGGTCAAACATTGTTCCGTTGAGAAAATCCATTACTAATCTCAACTCCTACATCAGGAAAACCATTTTGCCTGCCAGTTTTCTGTCACTGTTAAGAGCACTTTAAATTGTTTAACAACAGAATTGGGATTTTCTTATTAATTGGAAAGCCATTCACCAACTGCTATACCGGCAGCTAATGTTTCTTCCCTACCAGATTCATATTAGCTATATTATCTATATTCTAAATGGGCTTAATCTTTAAGAATTCTACTGCTTATATCTATAAACACAGACTGAATGATCCATTTATAGGTTTCCGTGTGTTACCAGGATATATTAACTGGAAAATATTAGAAGCAGTGAAAGCCACGTTCTAAAAATTGTATTTCATACACTGTGAACTTGTTCTTAGGATACCAATACTCTTCTCATCATAAGATCTTATTAGTTCTGGCTGTTTGCCAGACTGTGATCTTAGCAGTAAAGAAAAAGAGAATAAATATTCAGTTAAATGCTTACTATTAAACCCTGAGAGTTAACAAGATTGAATGGAGTAGCAATAAGCACAGAGAAAACAAATCTTTCTGATCAGACCACCTTTTGTAAAACAGAATGAGACTAATATGCAAGGCACATTACTGAGAAATCATATTTGAATTTTATTAATTATTTTAAAGGCAAAGCAAAATACACATCACAATTAATTGTAACAGAGCATCTGCTTCATACTTGGTAAAAAGCAAAGTTCTTTGACTTCAGCAGTGCTTCAAAGCTATAGAATAAGCTGCAGATTTGATGCATCTTGTGAATCCTGACCTTTCCGAGGTTCAACTGTATCTTAACGCTGATGCTTAACAAATGTTCAGACTTGGGCAACTCCCTTTGTGCTCAAGAACAGGTGGCATGGCTGAAATGTACCTGAACATGGGAGCCATTGAGTAAAACACTTTCAAAAGAGCTGAAAGATAGACTTTATTACAACAATTCATAATGAGTGACTACGAAATAAAGTAGACTAAACATTCTTGATATAAAGTATAGAAGAAATGTAGTCCCTCGAAATATTACTGTAGAAGACACTATTGTTATTACTATCTAAACATGTTATTTTACCAATTGCGTAATCCAAAATATTTGAATATTTGAACTCTTTGCTAACCTTTGAAATAAGTGCATATTATTTTAAGAAAGTGCACAATCGACATCACTTTCTGGATTTGTAATTTTACAGCTCTAAAAGTCTGCAGACATTACATCAGCTATCAGAGACACCGAAACTACAGCAACCGTCCTAGCAGCAGTACCACCCATCTCATAAGTTGGGGGAGTAGGCTGAGATCATAATGAAGTTGTTCATTACTTCAGACTTTCTTTTGAACAAGTTAATTTGTTTCATTTAGAAGCAGTTCCTACCATTGAGAAAAAAGGCTCATGAGTTCATAAACTTAATATCCTACCCAATTTTTTGTTTTACATATTACACTTGGCCTTCATGGAAAATTACACTATTACTGTTTATTTCACTGAACAATTTAAGAATACATAGCAATCAAACTTCACTTCAAACAACATGCTGTACCGCAAATAAAGAATTTCAATGATAGCAAATGAAAAAATTCTGAAAGACTATCCATCATTCATCCCAAGTCCATCATTTCATCAAGTATTACCACAGGTTAATTAGGTGAAGAAAATCAGATAATGCTCCCCAAATAACAAGTAGACCTGATATGTAGATCATCTTAGATATTGATGTCTGCTAAATTAGTCTTTCGATGTTTGGAAAAAGATATAACTGAAAGTTTGACTAATAGTTAAATTTCACTCCAACACTTCCAAGAAAGCTCATTTTTTTCCTCACCTAAACAGAAATTACTTTATTTCACTTATATACTATGCGTGCTAAATACTCACCACTTTTGTATTTTTAGTGGCAAAGCTGAGCAGAAAACGTGGTTACATTTCCTGGGACATAAAATTAAAATCTTGGGAAAAAATGAAACAGAAAGCAACTTTGTTTTAAAAAAGCTGATTGTAGTTTCACTTAGATAATTCCAAAAGTCTTTACACTTTAAAATTTATAATACTTAAAAACACACAACTGCTTAGTTGCTCTCTCCTAATAACAGTTTCAGTTTTTACAAAACATTTAATAACAAAATTCTTGAAAAAGTAGTGTTGGTTGTGTTGGTAAAGTTGATCTTTCCAAAAACAAGGAACAGGAGAGAAGTAAAAATTCTATATATTCATATAGTTATATATTCATATAGTTAGTGGAAAGGGTTAGTGGAAGTTGTGGGACAGAGACAATACTATGCATCTGTGTACTGAAAAACAAACCTGAGCCTTTGTAAATGCCAGCCTATATTTTTACAGGTATATAGCTTAAAGAACATTTTGAATGGTAGTAGTAATGCAAATCCAAGGAGGACTGGAACAATCAAGTGCAACTTCTCACAGTTTCTTTGTCAGTACGGAATAAATGAAGATAAATAGGTACCTCAAGGAAGGCAAGCTAATGGGGTTGTTTTCTCTGTCTCAAATTTATAACCTGACAGATATGACACTGAAAGGACTTGAAGTCCTTGTACATTTTGTTCTATTTTGTTGTACAGATCCCAGCATTCTGTAGATAAAGTACACTGCAGACAAAAAGATGAAGGAACTCTAATGAATGATGCTCAGATGAAAAGAATCAATGAAAAATATCCAGCTGTGCTAAAAAGGCTTCAAATTACCATTTATGCAACTGATGCATGCAATAGGTGTTGGGAAGGAAAAGACAATTATTATGAACAGTCTCTTTGGCAAAGTATCAATGGAAATCACTTTTCAATCATAAGGGAAATGTAGGGCAGTGGAAATAATTTCATTTAGAGGAAAGCATATACTACTAGAAATTATGAATGCTGTCACTGGAGGACTGTGATCATTGGTATAGGTTCACAAATGGAAGGTGTTGGGATGAACTGTAATTTATAAATAATGTTTGGTACAACATATATACTTCTACTCCAAGTAGATGCAGCCCAAGTGTGAAAAGGAATACTTAATTTTTTCTCATGTTGTCAGGTCATGAGAGAAGGTGGATGCAAAATATAGGGTTTCATTTAAATAGCTGCACGCCCTGCCCTAATGATCACTAGCGCTCCGGCCTCTTTCTGTCTCTCTGCATATCTCAAAGCAGAGTGGGGAACTGGAGAGAAGCTACATGCTGTATTGGAAATGCGTGTGCTCCTATGAAAGACTATGAAAGGATTCAAGTGGCTCGGGTCCCTGCTCTCCTCACCAGACTTCCTCCTCTGCTTCTTACACCTCTCACCGCACAGTACCTTGCAGACCCAGAACTCAGCTTTCCCTGTGCATTGCAACTAACCTCAGCACACCTGTGCCCTGAAAAGTCTTGTGAGTGATAATTTTGTAGTAGTACAAGCCAGCATCAAAATGACGTTGAAAAGGGAACAAAAGTTGATGTGGGATAAAAACAAACCAGCCCCAACATGTACGAGAAAAATGCTTCTTCAATCATCAAAGGTTGAGTTTTCAGATGTCCAATCCTGGAAATCCAAATCCAAAATCAATAAACCAGAATAAATATTTAGGAGAAACAAAACCCTTTCTGCTACTTGAAAAAAAGCTGGTAGAAATTTCGCAAAAGCTTAAATACAGGTTTAGGTTTTTTTTAATTAGTATTATGAACTGTTATTTAAGATTCTCAAACAGGAAGAGTTTTAAATTGTAAGGACTATCCCAATAAATTTTCAATTAAATAACTAAATTAATGTAGAGACATTTAATTAAAGTTGCACTAGTTTTTACAAACGCAGTTAATTAAGCTGCTATCTAAAATTAAATCTCACCCAAACCCCTTTTACATTTCTGCAACTCATCTGATACAGATATAATTAAAATTCTAGAAGTTCACCTATGCATCTGAACATTGGGAATAAAGAATCCCACAACCAAAACCAAAACCAGCTGTAGCAGTATGAGAGGCTGCTGCTTTAATGGGATTTATACAATCCCTGGAGTAGGAGGACAGCGCACACAAAAACCTGAGAAACAAATCTAGGGTTTCAAATCTGCACAGGCCAAGAACCTTTGAAGATTTTCTGCAAGCTAAGGATAACGGATTGACATGAACAGGAACCAGGGAGATAAATCCTGCTCACTTTATATGTGCCTTCCATTGAGCTCAACAGGACCAGCATAGGTAAAGCACATAGTGCTTGCACTTACTCTCAGGAGCAGAGGTGGGCATCCTATCAAGGGGACAAATCGTTTTTTTCATAACTGCAATCCCTCTGATCTTCTAGTGGCCTAAATGATCCCTCTCCCTTTCTCAATCTTTTACTGACTGATTTCTTTCTTGGTCAGGCCCAGGCGCTGGGCTGTTTCAGTGGTCAGTTAAATACAGATCTATTTCCCACATGAGAACGGCTCAAGATCACCACACTCATTTTATATAACAAGTAAACATTTAACATAAACATTTTAGATATTGGCTGATCCAGTGAAAGATATGTTCAGATAGCTGGAAGGTCTGTTATTGCATTACTTAAGATGGGTCTTTGATCAGAGAGCAGTCTTTGAGGAGTTACTCTTTGTGAGGGGAAAAACAAGGAATATTAACTGAAGTACAGTTCAAGATTAATATTTATTGCAAAAGACACTAATTTCTCTATTAAAACAGACATATGCTGTAGTAGAACAAATGACGACTAAACCAATGGGGCACTTGGAACTGAAATTTGGAACTGGTCATTTCAATAGCTTACTCTAAGCAGCAGCAACTGTAAGCACAGCAATACTGTACTCATATGCTATTGAGATTACCACTACGTGGGCATATCTTCTCTTCCAGATCTCACAGGAGTTCTGAGAGTATACTAAAAGTGAAATTGTCCTCTGAGGCTAAAGATACAAAACTGAAACACACAAAAATGTGTCAATATTTTCATGACAGATATTTATTTTCATCTCTGTCAGTAAAAGTATGCAGCAAATCAACCGAATTTTTTCTAATACTGCATGCAAAAAGTCCTCTTTTGGGAAAAACATGGATGGGAGTCCCATGTCCAATGCAATGAAATTGTGGTTTTAGAACTGAAACCTGATTTTCTTAACAATCTATACCCAAACCCTTATTCTGAAAAGCTTAATTTAAACAGGAAGATGATTCAAGATCTGCATATTACATTTCATTCTGGCTCAGGCATTTCTCTAGAGAAATAAGCAAATCACGTCCGACTCTCTTTAAAACACAAATTCACATAGGGTTACAGGCATATAGACTTCCATAAAGTTTAAACCTGTCACCCGAAGTAGAAGATAAAATTGACCTACCGTTTTATGTAAAGTAAGAAAAAGGAAAAGAAAAAAAAAAACAAACCTCTGGAGTATGATAATAATATGTTACAATTTAAAAGGACTGTGCGCTCCCTTTTGAAGACCCATCTCTCTTTGGAGGGAGAAAATTATTAACTTTTTTTCTTGTGTACAGAAAACGAATGCTTTCCCTTCTTGCATAGGAAAATTTGGAGAATGTACACATATAACAAAGGTAGTAAAAATCCATAGAAGCTTGAAGATTGATCAGCCCGTGATAATACATCTTTCTGCAGGCACTTGAATCACCCTCTCTTACCTTGAGCTTGCAGTGAAACAGGACCCTGGCAAATTGCTGTAATCTCCTTTAACCCTAATCACCATTTTAATCAAAAAAGGTGGGGCAGCCTGAAATTCGTACAGCAAGGTTAGCACTGCTACTGTCATTCTATTTGCTAAATACACACAGTATGCAGCTAAAAGGTTGAAATGGTTCAAACTTTTATTATCTTCACAAGATTACATTCCGGCATTAATATTTGACAAGTAAAAGAAAAGAAAATTACGAGACTGTCTGCTTTGAAGAGCTTTAGAAGTCTGCCTAGAGCATGGCTGTGTCTTACACTGACTCTGATCTTCAGAGATTCCTTGGGAAAAGAAAAGCTTGTGATTCATAAAACTGCCATGACTAAAACCCTACCTCACCTGCACCTTATATTCCAGTTTTCCTCTCTCCACCCCTTTCTTTCCTTCTCATATTAGATTATAAATTTTTTGGTTGTATTTTTTGTTTCTTTAATGATTTTCTTCCTTTTTTTTTTTTTTTAAAGTAGTGGTATGATTGTAGATGGTATGACACACGAGGAGAAGCTTCTATGAAGAGAAAAGGAAGCTTCAAGGAGAAAAAGAGCAATCAGAGAAACTAAAAAGAACATCAAGGAGACTGGAGGAAGGAGAAGATTAAAGGGAAAAGCAGCAGACAACTGTGATTTTCAGCTAGAAGGGATTCAGCAGCTGTCATTAAAAACCTGCATCTCTGCTTGAGACATATTGATCAGTCTATTTCAATGTTTTCTGTACAGCTTACAGATCCCTATGTTCACTTCAAATTATAGTAGTGTTGTAGTCCACT
>VXAK01005810.1:1649-25456 GCA_013399435.1 Arenaria interpres | reverse complement strand
GGCAAATGTGAGGAACCTGTTGTTAAGAAAATGTCTATTTGTGAAAGAAAGTGGTAATCTTTATCCCATACTACCTGATTTTTCTTTAATGAGGAATTCCTTGAGGATCTAGAACTAAAAAACAGACTTGCAAGTAGAAAGAAAAGAAGACAACCAAAAGTACTTAGCTGGCCAGCAGTTATCATTATGTGCAAGGAAAAGGTGAAAAAAGCCCCCCAAACTGAGATAATCCAAGTGTATATACTTTACTCAAGAAATTAGGATAAAATAGTAATAAAGGAAAATATTTCCAATTATTTGTGGGGCTGAAATTGAGCTATATCTGAACTATTTAGTATACTGAAATCTCTAGATATTTTGTGTTAGGCAACATAATAAGAAGTAAAAAAAAAATTGGTATGACTGAAGAACAAAATGTTTCCATATGTATATACATATAGGCGTAAATAAACCTGTTGCTGTCTAGACAATACAGACTGCAGTATGTTGTAAGCAGCTCCTAAAAGTGTTGTGTGAGAGTATTTTCTCTGTTAAAATTTTTGAAATTTTTCAGTTTGTGGATGTCACAGGCTGTGGTGTTACTAATATGCTGACAACATCCTGCTTTGAACTGCTTTCCAAAAGAAATGGACAGTACCCCTAGAGAGACGACAGGTTGACTGAATGAGATAAGGAAATAGATTTAGAAAATGCTGGCTTAAGCTTAACTTAAACAAGGCAGTGATACTCTTTCTATAATAAGAGGAAAGCATGTTAGGCACGCAGCTGAATCAGTCACCTCAGTCTCCAATTGAAGCTGCCTTCATGACAGTGACAAAAGGGATTCTTGCAAGACATAGAGGCTATCCACTCATTTTGTCATTGACCATAACCATAATGGATATATATATTTTTTTCCAAATAAGAATTATGCATTGCATTCTATGAAGAACTGATGATAAAGGTCATGCAGCAAGTTCAATTTGTATGAAGTTTATTAAATCTTGTCTTAGGGAGGTCAAAACATCTAGAGAGGATCATATCACAGCTGCTGCACTCTACTGGCTATGCAGTATTCTTAATAATTTGAAGTCTTTTTCCTTAAAATGACAGGTGAGTATATTTTGTGAGTAAAAGTGATGTAAACCTTACTTTACTTGCAATATTACTAGTTCCAAGACTTCTATTTTTTTATCAGAAATTATTCAAAAAAGATGGATAAGTTGGTTTTGACTTGCCAAATAAAATTTGAACGTTGCTTTCCCTAATGTTCGTGTTCATCTTAAACTGCAAATGGTCATTTACATGTGTAACAATATGTGGCTATTCAGTATAGTTCCTATCCTGCCTCTGGTGCTAAGTAAGAAACTTCCCTCATGCTCTTATGTCTGAAGGGTGTGAATATCCATTACTTACATTTTTTGTTTCCCTCCTCTAACATGCTTCTACCTTCCCATGCATTTTTTCAGTCCATTACAGATACTTGCTCCTTTATTTACCTTTTCATATGTCAGGGACTAAGATAGTAAAGGAGTGGCTGTTTTTGCTGAGGCAATCTGACTTAAACTTGCTGGAAATATTAAAGAAAAGCTTCAGTTTTTACAAAGGGCAGACTTATTTTCAGGGTAGAGCATATATGGAAATGTAGATGATTATTAGTTGTTGAAAATACTTTACACAGTAGAGACACCTGGATTTTTATTTAGAAGTGACACTCCAGTGCAGCCACAGCTGCCGCTATGTATAGAGTATGTTTCATGGATTATGCATCATTTTTTAACCATTCATGATGTATATCTTTTTATTAATAAGTAACTTCTAATAATTTTTTTAACCAATGAAATATTGTTAAAAGTAATAAATTTTTTATAGAGCTTCCCTTTTGTTAAAATAATCTCTTACTCAAATTCATGGAGATGACTTGGCGGAGACTAAGGAAAAAAAAAAAAAAGAGAACCTTCTTTTGTTTGCAGGCTAATGCAAGGTGTTGTCAACTTTTTGGTACTTTTTGCTTTCTCTTCAAGCAGGGAACGTTTGTCATCTGGTACTTGAGTAGAAAATAAAGAATACAGAAACTAGTACCACACTGATGAATAGTGGCTGGATTTATGATTTGCATTGTGAACATAAGAAATACCAAAGTCTGTATTTTCATGGACTTATATTATCTGAGTCAGTTTTCATAGCATGCTTTTAAATCATTCTTTGCCCTCTAGTAATTCTTGCTGACACAATATTCCCATTGGGATTATAGGCCCAGTGCAGAAATACCATTAAGGTGCTTGAAACGGAAGGGAAGCTTGGGAGCCCAGCAGTTGTAGAGCATTCCTCCTCTAGAATCCTAGTCTGAAACTTAAAGGAGAAGATCACATGGTAGAGCCAGACTGAGCTTGGTGTATTGTCTGAAGGCGTAATGATGTA
The DNA here is from genome assembly GCA_013399435.1 of Arenaria interpres. NCBI lineage: Eukaryota > Metazoa > Chordata > Aves > Charadriiformes > Scolopacidae > Arenaria > Arenaria interpres. Next base: position 23,056 of record VXAK01005810.1, on the reverse strand, counting down.
GTTTGGTGTCATGGTTTAACCGCAGGTGGCAACTAAACGCTAAACATTTACTCGCTGACTCCCAGTGGGATGGGGGAGAGGACTGGAAGAATTACTAAATGTTGTTAAGAACTTTTGAAGACCAGCCAGTAATGGTGATAGTACTTTCAATAAAAACTTAAATCAGACCGAGATATGGTAGTTGACAAGGTAACAAACATCGCAGAGTCCTACAAGGAAATGTGGTTCTTTTCTTGCAACATAGCACATTGTTAACAAAGCTCACCATTTTTTTGAGGAGGTCCTTCTGCTTAAGAAGGACCTGAAGGCAGCAACAGAATATGAAGCTGTGTGTTTTATTTGTGACTCTGAAAGCCGAAATAGTTGTTTATTGTTTCCTTATACACTGACTGACAGGAAAAGTCAGTGTACACAGATTTATGTACTATAGAGTAAACGTGTAAATAGGAGCCTAGAGTACAATAGGTGGAGAACTGAGATCTGTAGCATAGAATTGTCACTGCTAGCTGCAGTATTTCTGGGCTCTGGTTAGTTGAGACAATTCCTTTTAATAACACCAAAAATGTTTTCATAGACCATATTTCCCTTTTTCTAATTCGAAGTTATCTGTGTTTGTCTTGGGCAAGTTTTATCTCCCAAAGTATTTTCTTTTCACTGTCTGGGCTTGTCCACTCTATTACAGTTTTCTTCCCCATGGACATCAGTTATTGTTGTCAGTATTTTCTATGATTCTGAACATCTAAAATTTCAGTTGATAGTAGTGGATTTGAAGAACAGCTCAACACATTGTGGCGTTTTCTGCGTTATATAGTTTAAGAATGTGTCAAAAGAGATTCTTACTAGTTAGTGCTTTTCTTTGTGGTTGAGGTTTCCAAGAGAAAATAATAAGCTTATTAGTCAGAATTACAAAATCATAGGATGTTGGAATCAGTTAGTGACTTCAGTGGAAGAAATATATATGTATATCTTCCCTAAAAAGATGCTTCTATGAGTCATGTTGCTACTCTAGTAGTACTGTAAATGTGAAGAGTATGTTAAGGAACCGCTCACACAAGACAGCAGAGATATGGGTGTCTCTCTTCATCGCTTGGTAAATATTTTTATGGCACAGTTAATTTGAGCTCATTTTGGTATTACAGCTTCTGTTTTCACATGAAAACGCCTGACTTGAGCTCGCTGTTGTGTTTAGCTCTTGTAAATAGTATCACCCTGTGTTACAGGCGAAGAGAGACTTTCCCCTGGGATGGTTCTCTAGACTTCTGCATGAGGCTGTAGATTAAAAAAGTCCTTCAGTGCTTCTTTTTAATTTATTCCTCAGTCTCCTTCATTTTACCTTTTTCATCCTCTTAACGTTTCACCTGGAAAAACTCAAATGGCTTTTACCAAAGTAGAATAAAAGCTCAGAATATTGAGTATCACACATGAGTAGGACTAATGTAGAGATGGTAATTTGTTTGGTCTTTGCAGAGCAGTAGCTTTTTCCCAGAGCAGTCCCTGGGTTTTTTCCATATAACCTGATAGTAAGAAAGCATGAACAAAAGATAGACTCATAGAATCATTTAGGTTGGAAAAGGCCTTTAAGGTCATCAAGTCTACCACTAAACAATGTCCCTACAGGGCCACATTACACATCTTTTAAATACCTCCAGGGATGGCAACTTAACCGCTTTCCTGGGTAGACTGTTCCAATGCTTCACAACCCTTTTGGTGAAGAGATTTTTCCTAATACCCAGTCTAAACTTCCCCTGGCATAACTTGAGTCCATTTCCTCTTGTCCTATGACTCGTTAATTGGAAGAAGAAACTGACCCCCACCTCTCTACAGCCTCCTTTCAGGAAGTTGTAGGGAGCTAAAAGGCCTCCCGTCAGCATCCCTTTTCTCCAGGTTAAACAACCCCAGTTCCCTCAGCCACCCCTTATAAGACCTGTGCTCTAGGCCCTTCCCTAGGTTTGTTGCCCTTCTCTGGACACACTCCAGCACATCAATGTCTGTCTTGTAGTGAGGAACCCAAAACTGAACACAGTATTTGAGGTGGGGCCAGTACAGGCCAGTGCAGAGTACTGGTGATGGTCATTTCCGTAATCCTGCTGGTCACACTATTTCTGATACAAGCAGATACCTTAATTTATTTTGTTGTATATATTAGTGAGTGATTGGAATGTTTCTGAAAATAACTAGGAGATATTTTTTTAATCATTGGATGATTTGGGAAGAAAATCAACCAAGAATTTGAAGTCAGAGTTTTATAATAGGTTATTTAGAAGTTGAAATAATGTTTCCTGAAACAATCAGAATGACTTTACCATAGATTTTAAATTACCTTTATCAAGTAAATCAAACTTCTTAAATCAGTAGTGATTGGTGTAATAAAAAAGGCTCTCAAAGAGATAGTTTTAATGAATGATAATTTGAGATACAGAAGATTCTAAATACTTATATTTTGCACCAAGGTTAGGGATTATTCTTAAAACAAATAAACACTAGCAGCCCTTTCCATTATGTATGATTGATAGTAAGACATGAAAACAGCATAATGAGCTATGTTGAATAAATACTCAGAGGAGAGATTTAGTGATCATGGTTGAATGAGTTATAACATTGTGACTGCGTAACTACCCTCAAAAAGGTGGATCAAATTCTAGGGAAGAAAAAGTCAGGTTCATGAACCACTAACCAATTTCAGAACCAGGAAGTAGGTTCTAAAACAGTAACTCTAGAAATGCTAGTGGATACCTTTTAACTCCATTGAGTTTCTTTGGTACTGAAAGGTGTTTGACACTTCATAAAGGCTACCTGTGTGGTTTAAGTCCTACATCTTAATGATTGCTATTGAATGCAAGTACTGAGAGTAGTTTGTTCCTGTGCATATGACTTCTACAAATAACACAGTTGCACGTAGTGCTGAATCTTACTATGAAGTATTGAGCACTTCCAGCTGCTAATGATACTAGTGGAAACAACAGTTTTTCATGCTAAGTTTCACATAAAAATGGGTATTTTTTCTTATTTGCAGGTTGAAAGCAGAACCAGACCTGTCAGTCGTCAGTATCTGGGGAATTCTGTCCCCTGGAGTCAGGAAATACAATTAGGCTTGCTGGAAATACAGTTAGGTTTCCCAGCTGCAGAGGTTTTTGGAAGAAAGTTCAAATGTTGGTTAAATGCTTTTAAACTTACAACTCCTTTCAATAACTTTTCTGTTGAATTGATAGCCATGAATCAGTATTGTGTTTTCCTTTGGAAGAGTTTATTCTCTCAGTTATATGCTTCTATTTTGATGTATTTGCATTGGTGGATTGTATTACGTGCTTCAGAGAGAGAGAGCTTGAGTGGAGTGTTCTTTTCACTGTTGTTTTGTTTTATCCCTTTGATAAGGAATAGTTGGAGTATTTGGCCAGTTCATTAGATAAAAAAAAAAATTCATGCCTTAACTGAAGAGGTGTGGAGGGGCAGCAAGGTTAGAGGAAAGAAATGTCTATTTTTCTTCCCATATTAAGGCAGGAAAGGATCAGACTGATTTAGAAAGGCTAACTACAGGATGTGGAGGTCTGCTGTTTTTATCTAGGGAAGACGTAGTTGTCCTTTATCACCAGGTGCCTATTTTTGTGATGTAAGTGGTAGTCCTCGCTCTGGATCTGGTCGTAGAGATTTGGGGATAATTGAGCAGATATCAAAAACATCTCATGTGTGTTCCAAAAGGAGCACGGCCCTCAAAACTTTACTATCGTGAAACCCTCAGTCAGCTCTTCTATTTTCAGATGAATGGATCTTTTTAATTTTTCAGTGTAATTGTTCCCATTTTCTTTTACATGTGTGCTCGTGGGTGGCTTTCTGTGATGATAGTAGAAGTAATATTGATTCTGCAGAAGAAGGAAATTCACTTATCTCTTCCTAAAGATATTTTTCTGATTATGTTCTATGTAGAGAGAAAGTTGAAGTAAATTCATAGTGATGTGGCTCCTGGAGTATCTTGGACTCAGAACAAATATAGACAGATGGTGCCAGGGTGAGTCGATCAGAAGCCTGGGGTGAGGATGAGTACTACTGGGTAAAAAGTCTCATCTATGAATAACATTAACAGACGGTGAAGATTGTGAGACTGCTTTTTTTGTGTTCTGTGACAGAAACAAAAATCCCATTTTTATTGTGGCCTATTGGGAATTTTGATCTGTCACGAATATGATTCAATGAGCTCAAGCTCTGAAAGCTTGTAAGTAATTCCAGTTATCTGTTCTACATGTCATCTTTTTCTCATCCTTTAGGAAACTTTATGTTCGTTTGTATATTCCCTGCTTCCACAGCTTATTACTAAGGGTAGTTTTATTTTTAGGAAAGGGATATTCTTGGTTCAGTGCAAAGCATTCAGCAGAGAGAACTTGGGTTCTGTCAACAGGAATGTAGTAATACTGCTTATCTCGGGTGTTACTCATTCATGGATTAGAGACTGTATCAGAAAACAGCTTTGGAACAGTTCTGTACTCCCCATCTCCCAATTACGTACCTCAGAACAAACCATGTTTTGTTGTTCCTAGCACAGTGTTCACCAACAGAGTGAAAAACGTTGACATTTGTATGACAAAAATCTGATTAACAGGTGACTTCTGAAACAACAGAATATTGTCTATTTCAACATTAAATGTATATTTAAGGTAACAAATGTATTCCAGCCGTGTTTCATCATATGTAGTGATGACATTGCATTCTCCTCTTTACGGTATCCATATTTAATCTCGGAAGAAAATATTATGCTATCTGTTCAGTTGGAAACTATTTTCTGAAAGATTTACTGTTTAATTTGTGACTCCATTGTGTTCATTTCTTGCTATTACAATATTGATTACCTATGTACACTAAGTTAGTATTCTTTCTTTGGTTAGACACGAGTAATGATAAATGCTAGGATTACAACTTTATCTCCTCTGGTGATTTGTTCAAGTATTGGCCTTCATGTCTTAGCCAGTGCCTTTGCCTCTTTTTCCTTAGGGGCCAGGGAAAGATGAGAGATGTTCATATGATCATCTTCTTTTTTTGGATGTCCACAGTTAAAGAAAAATCCTACTTCCAATGCTGGAACCCTGCTATTACAAAGACCCCATTGTAACGCGTTAATTACATTAGCAGAAAGGATTGGAAGTTTATCAGCATGGATATTGTACCTTCTTTGAGTAGTAATGTCTGGTGAATCCTGGATAAAAAAGACATATCTATAATAAGAAAGGAAATTGATTTTGGACATCTGGGTTTATTTTCTTTAGGTGGAATTGACCATGTTCTGCTGTGGGAATGATAATAGATATTTTTTTCTCCAAATTATTAGCAACAGTATAAGGTTTTTCTTCTGACATTTGCATCAAACATCTGGAGCTGGGCTGAACCCACTCAGGGATTGGGTCTATAGATCTTATTATTTAAACAAAAAGTTTTCTCAGCAATGTACATAATTATATAACAGTATAGTAATCTATGAGTCCTGATCAACAATATAAAAAAATAGAATGCATGAACATGAGAACTGTTTTACAGGAGAAAAATTAGTTGATGAAGAGAAGAACTAAGACTTGTTCTACTTATTTAAGTGCAATTACACTAAACAAAATGTGAATAGAATCTGTTTATATTTACTATTTTTCTAAACAGAAGTACTCCAGGAGATGACTTTAATAAACTGATAACAAAAACTTGGCAGAGAAAAGTGTTCAAGTGTTACAGGAAAACAGAATTTCACAGAGCTGTCTCTAGGATAGTTCCTGGCCTTTGCACGTCGCAGTGTCCTTGCTGCCTCTGCCAGTTTAGAGGGCCTGCCATTACCACGTACTTCTACTCTACAGGATTATGAACAGCAGAGCATGATCAGCAGGACTACTGGGGGCACAATGTTGTTTTCTTATGACCCCTCATTTATACCTAGTAGCTCTGAGCTCTTAATGATGAATAACGTTTAATTAAGAGGTTAAAGGATTTAAATATAGGATTGAACTTTTTTTTTTCTGGCACTGATTTTTTTTTTTTTTTTGGAAAATTTTCTGATTATTTGGAAAACTCAAGCGTTTTCTCTCAGAAATAGTATTAGATTAACTACTACTTATGCAATTTTTGAGGCATAAATCTCTTATCTTTTCAATCATTATAAAATACTGTTTATCTAAAATGGAGAAATAGTGCTGCAACCTAAATTAACATTATGTATTGCGTCTGAGAAATTTGAGGTCACTGCACTTTTTGAGTAAAGGGAAGGTATGGAGGCATGGTTTAGATATAATTAGTATGGGGAAAATTGTTACACACCTTGTTCATAAACTTACGAAAAATCTCTCCCTGCAGGTGAGAGCATCTCTCTCCTTGTGTGATCTCCTTCCTCGTAAAAAGCATCGTTATTTTTTTATATTTGAATTTCTATTTCAAGGCCTATTCCTTATGTTTGTGTCTAGAAAAGGTTGCATTAGCATGATGAAAATAATTTGTGTTTTGGTTCTACTTCCTGTTACTTCAAAAATATGAACATTGTGGAAAAATCAGTCGTTTGAGAATTGGGAAACTGTTTTAAGAGGATTTCCCCCTATAGTGCTGCTAGCAATATGGCTCGGCTGGTGGTACTTCTGCAGTAATAATACTGCTAACAGTCAAAACCAAGACACACCACAGCCAGTTAGTACCACCAGTTCTGGTGGTGATAACTCAGCATTAAGCATGTTGATGTAATTTGCTCAGATGAAGCTGAGACAACCATATAGTGATCACAGCTGACACTTGGTTACACTAGCTTTCCTAGCATTGCTCAAATTTATTTCCTTTTTGTTGAAAAAGGAAAATCATCAAGATAGGAACAGTCCTGTCACAGAGGTAAAAAGATAGGGGCTACTTAATAATTGAAAATGCTCATGAATGTTGTAAACAATGTGGAATGAACTCACTCTAATCATGATACTATAATGTCAGGAGGTGTTACATTTCGGAGCTAAGACAGTCTGACCTATTATTTAGCATGTATTTATTTTGGCTGTGTGTGTAACTGTCTAATGAAAAAGTAATTTTGGCTTTCATAGTAAGGATAAAAAAGTTTAACACAGTAACTTAGTTATTTTGGGCATTTCTAAAACCACAGGTGTGAAGTTAATGGCTTCCTTTTGTAAGTCAACTGATGATGCAAATAAAGTAACCTGAGTGACTGTGAGAAATATTATCTCTGCTGGAGATGCCCTTTATAAATGTAATAATGTTGCAATGTGCTTAATTGCCAGCAACTGAATTAGCCTCTTTTTAGGGTACATTTGTTAAATATTGCATAGCTTTAAAATGAAATTAAGTATAAAGTAAATAAAAGTATGATTTATGAAAAGAAGTCAAGGATAAACTGTGAAACTTTTTTGTGAATAAATTATTTGGATAGAACAGTAATTAGTATAGTTTTTAATAATGAGGCTGTTTGTTTAAAAAATAAGGATCTTGTAATCAAAAGAATATGTGTGGCTCAGCTTTCCTAAAACTGATATTTAGTTGAATTACTAACATAAACAGTATCAGAAAAAATACAGAAATAGCCAACATGAAACTAGATTTATAATGTTTTTAGATTAATATAAAATTTCTGTTACAAAACATTTCAATCAAGTGAGTGAATCGGGAAGAAACATGTAACAGTAGGTGTAAAGATCAGCATGGTTTTTCAATATAAAGAGTAGAATGATTGGATACAAATAGACTGTCAAAGGAAATCTTAGAGAGCCTCAGCCAAGTGTATTCCTCAGTGATTTTGGTTTCAGGTGAGAATTTTTGCATAGGGGATGAACGTCTGCGTAAGGTCTGTGTGAAATGTGCATGGAAAGAATTCAAATAGGAGTCTTAATTTTTGCATAGGGCTCATAACATAAGAATGCAGCAGTAACAGCAAAATAATCTTAATTCTAGTTTCTAAAGTAGTTTTCTGTTACAAAATAAGTCATGAGATGTTACTTTGGTTCTGTTTAGCAAGGAGCTCTCACCCTTCTTCCTACCTTTTTACCTAGGTGTCTGTTGTGGCTGGTTGACTTAGAGCTCTAAGAAATCTTGGTTTCGGTTGGGGTTCTCTAATACCTGGAGTACCATAAGTGGTGATAGTCAGATTATCATGATTCTTAATGTATATGATGCTACATTTCATGTGCCTATTTTACAGCAATATACATGCTACAGATTCTTCCTGTCCTTTGTACCTTCTCTCATAGAAATTAAGGACAGATGCTGGTCATCAGCAATATGAGACTGAATGCTGAAAGACTCATGGCTCCTGTGTACAGTTTCTGAAAACTCCGCTACCACTTGTCCAAAATGCTTAACAGCAGCAATACATGATGACATTACGGTGTCAGTACAGCTGAAGATTCAAGTAGTATCACCTATTGTAAGGTGTCTCCCTCTCATTGTATCGTTTCTAATAGGCAGGAAAGCTTGAGCTCATGATGCATCTTTACCCTTAGATACCCCTAGTCCAAAAGTTCCATTCCATCACTATGATTATTTTTCCAAACTCAAAACCCAGTTGTCTTCGGGACAATTGTTCTTTCCCAACAGAACTGGCAGAAATTATTCAAGCGAGTTGAAATTATCTGCATATCTAGGGCACACAGAGTGACTGCTTACATATTGTTTCATAACAAGTTATTAAAAAAAAAAAAAGTTGACCATAATTAACTATTAATTCTAATCTGTAATCTTGTAATTTCTTTTGCTTACTATAACTGAGATGAAATACAGATGAAATGAGAGTACAGATGCTCAGCTTTAAAGATCCTATTCTTGTGCACTGCCACATACACTTCCTGGCAGCCTAGTTTTACTGGAAGTTAACTACTTGCCTCTGATCTTCATTGTCAGCTGAGGATTAGTAGTTACAGTTTCAGCACTTTACCAAAGAAGCTCCTTTGGGACAGCATGGATTGCAAATGCAGGGACAAGGCCCATGGAACTGGAGATAAAATATTTTTAATTGAGGGAATGCAGCTGTGGAATGAACTTGGAGAGTCAGGCACTGGAAGATTCCCTTTTTCAATGGCTGGCATGGTTAATCTTACTTGAATGAGACGTAAAAGTACCTGGGAACCGTTGGCCTTGTCACAAGGGTAAAGGGCAGAAGGAAAACTACCACTGCTGTGTATAAGAGTATGGATTTAATTTACCTGCTTGCTGCTTAAACATTAAAAAAAGAGTCCTACTGATATTTCCAGTATAAGTGGAGAAGGTACAGAAGTAGGTGGCAAAATTTATGGTTTAAAGAAGCTTAGCTTTTTTCTGACACAGGAGCAGCTAATGAGAATGAGGAAAAAATACTCCATATAATCACCAAAATATTTGTATGAAAGCTGTGGAAAATTCTGCTGTAAGTTTGGATTTTAAATAACATTCAGAAAAGGGTAATTAGAACCTTCTCAGTTACATTGAAATAAAATACAGAGGGCTATGAAGATGCTCAAAGGTGCAAAGTAATTTCCATCTGTTATGGAGGAACCTCCCTTACATGGTTTCATAACTGTCAGTTATGGAGAAATTAGGTAGCTTTGTCTGAATGATTTGGCCATTGTTGAACTATTAGAGGAATGTGGTATTCTCTTTATTTTCGAATCCCCGTCTTATTTATTATAGCTAAAAAAGAGTGTTGAGAAGGTTCTAGATTAATTTGATGTGTTTATTCTGCCTGCTTAAACCTTAAGTGGGACTTTATAGCTTTTTGTATATTGCAGATTGTAAAAATACAATAAACAATTCAGTTAAAGATTTAATTTTAACAAACAAGAAGAAACAAAGTCAAAAGATGCCACTTCTCAGTTTAATCTTGCAATTAGTTTGAACTGCTGCAGAAAATGTAGAAGCAATTGCCTGTCTGTTTTGAGAAAACCTGGAAGTAACAAGTACAGTCAGGAGTTACCTACTTCTTTTTTCCTTCATATGCATGCTGGCTAGCTTTATCTTGGTATCATTAAAACCACACAGAAATATGGTAACATCAGTTGGGTGAGTGTGTAATTAACCATGTGTTCATCTTCTCCATGTTCACTTTTTCTTGTAGCCTTGAACAGGACTATTGTATTTATCTAGTTCTCACTGCTACCTTGTCAGCGAAGAGCAGCCTCACTGCTGCTAATAAAAAAAGGCTGCACTTTTAGTCAATACTAAGCATTATAAACAGAAAAAAGTAGACACGTAAGGTGATCCTGCCAGTTCCAGCTAGACTTTTTGTCTAGCTGACATTAATCTGTTGATGCGTTCAGAGTCATATCCAACGCAGTTATTAAAACTGAGGGGTTTTTTCCCACATCCTTTCTTGTCTTTTTTTTTGTTTATTTTTACTGAGTTTCTGAATGTATTAAAATTAATTGGATTGAGTGATGTGGCTTTATCTATAGTTACAAATTTATTTAGGGTCATACCAGATTTGTTAATTAGTTCATTATAACAGCAGAAGAGTGCAATGAGAGGAATATTTATTGTTTTGTGAGGGAGATCAAATAAGCTGAGAACAAAATGTGGCAAAGTGTGAATTGGAAGCCTTTGCAGAAAGCCCTAGTAAATGTGGAAAAGAGAAAATGGAGTCAGAGCTGCTTGACTACTTCATCTTGGCCATGTCTTTTACTTCTAAGAGTAGCTTATACAAAGTTCCTACCAGCAGAGAATTTTTGGTTCTGTTCCCCAGCGTGAGGCAAATGCTGTTAGGTCATAAAAGGACCTGCTCCCTTGCATGACAAGGAGAGACTGAAACCACAATCTTTGTTGAGGATGCTGATTAGCTTTGCTGTAGTTGGCTTTTCCTACTTGAGTTACAAGTGAGCAGCAGCACTGGTGTAAAGCGAGGGCGAGATCATTTAGTGACCACACTCCTTTCTTTCCACTGTCTTAGCTTGATTTCTTCTGTTCAGTATTTCAGGCACAGTCAGTATAATTCACTTAGATTTAGAGTATATATGCTCGCTTAGAATAAAAGTGTGTTTTTTACAATAGTTCTTTCAGTGAAATTATCGGAAAATGTCCCATGTATGTGAACTGCAGTAACTTGTTTTAACTACATCTGTGTCTTTTTAACCTAGAATTCAGATTTTGGCCACGTTATGTTTTTCATGTGAATTCAATTAGAGTGTTGTAGATAAAGAAATACTTCTGTGATTTGAGAGACGGGTAGCATTTTTCTTAGTGTGAATAAAGTTCTTTCTTTTTTAAGTCAGTCAGTCTCTCACGATTTGTAGAGCCACTGTGAAATCCTTGTTGTATGACTACAGTATTTTGTAGGCTCTTTAAAGATGTTCTTGTACGTAGAGTTTCATCAGTGTTCATCAGTTTCGTCTGTTCCTATTTCAGGTTAATGAATATCACAGAATAATTAAAGTACATATTCCTTAATAAGTTAGAGAACGGGAAACATGAAAACCATGTTTTTTTGAGTTAGCTCCATCTGTAAAACAACCTAAACCATATATAGGTGAAAAAACTAAAAATTTCAGAGATGTATTTCTACTGACAACTTCAGGAGGATTTATTCTATGTTTAGAAAAAAAAACTTAGAGTGAAATATCTTACTCACTATTTGCCACTGCTGAATACGGCTGTTTCTGTCACTATATGGCTTATATTTAACTTTCTTGTTCTAACAGAATAATTGAAGAGCTAGGAATAACCTCTGTATCTGTTAAATTTGTTTAAGAGTTGGGAAAAAAAAATGCATTTCCCCCCTGAAAAAAAGTAGTGTGGAGTTCATTTTCCCCTACATTCTTCACTTGAACAGATTAAGAAATTCCAGATTATTTATATATTTAGATTTTTCTCAGTTATTGTAAAATTCCAGGGCATAGATTAAAAAGTAGCATTTTACTCACAGTTGTGGTTTTTAATACTTTCCATTTGCATTCTCTAAATATTTTTTGTAGATTTTTTTTTTTAACTAAAGTATGCATTTAGACATTTCACTTAGGTAGATCGCTCTGAAGCCACTGACAGTAGAAAATAGTTAATTATTGTTTATTTGAGGAAACCACATTGTTAAAATCATACATCAATTCTAATGAGATAGTGGAGATTTCATTTTGCCAGCAAGAAAGTTGGAAGTGCTGTGGATTAAGGGAATGTTTGTAGACATCTCTGCTGACATCTCGTTTCTGTCAGTATTTCATTTTCACTGATATGAAAGTTGAAAACTGAATTGTGTATGGCATCATGACTGTAGTTGTGTTACCTGCCTGGGTATGATAATCCATTAATTTTAAACAGAATTGGATGTGAGGTTCTTATTTGAAGTTATGTTTGAGTCTTTAATTGCTTAATAATTTTGCTTTGTCTACTAGGCTTGAAGTAGATGAAGAGGAGTTTTATAGGATGCCCTTTCTCATTTCACTCAAATACTGACAAAACTGTCATTTGATGACTAAGAAAAGTTATAATTTGCATTGCTGAACATAGTGGTTTTTAAAAAAACATACTTTTCTATTGCCTCCACACATCAGTATGAAAGCACAAACTCAAGGCTTTTCTGCTCATTGTATTACATGGAACTGAAAATACATGTGAGGTCATCAGTCAAACTGTGAGGACGTTAGCTATTTTCACAGTAGTTTATAAAATGGATGAAGAAGTTTTGGGTTGAATTTTTTTTTTCCTTTTCTGTTGGTAAAAGTTATGTCAAATCTTTTTTTTTTTTTCAGTGCTGCTGAGCCAAATAGTTGTTGCTGAATACTTTTCCCTATGTTTTTGTTTGAGTCTAGACTTGATATTTCTTGTCTTATTCCACAAAGATGTTGTCAAATACATAATCACAGAAATGCTGTTTGAAGGGGATCTCTGAACCAACCTCCCACTCAAAGCATGGTTATTGCCAACACTAGATCAGGGCAGCTTGAGCTTTGTCTAGGTGAGTTTTGAAAACCTCCAGGAATGGAGATCCCACAGCCTCTTGGGAGAACCTGGGCTAGTGCTCCACTGGCCTCCTAGTGAAAAAAATTCCTAATATCCAACCTGAACCTCCCATTGTGCCATTATAGTATGTTTTGCACCTTGTTTTGGATTTGCGACTACCAGGAAGAATTTGACTGAAATTTTTTCAGGTCATTTTTAGATTAGATAGGTAGTTTTCCTTTATCCGTTGCTCATACTCTTGGTAATGCACCCCCATATGTAATTTGTCCAGTTTGTAATGAGAGCACACACACCACTGGCTCATAGTCTGGTTTCTACTCTGTTTTTCAGGTTTTCTTAGCTGGTGTTCAGCCAGTCGTTCCCAAACCTTTACCTACTCATGGTGTTGTGTAAGAATAACATCCATTCCAAAGAGAAGTAGGTGTACTCAGTGACAAGTTAGCTCGCACTCTTACAAAAGCAGAAAGCACTCAGTGTTTTATACAGTACAGGGAATAACATTGTACGTTACCAGATAGTCATTGCCACCGGGCAGAAAAATCGTTGAATGAATGAACTTGGCAGAACTGAAAGTGAAAAAACCCTTTTTGAAGGCTGGATTCCAGCCACATCTGTGCTCCATGCCTGGGAATAGGAAATGAGGGACAGGCTACAATCAGTAGTGAAACTTTTGAGAGAACGGTAGCCAGGAAATTAGAAGTGGCTGCTTCGCTTACATCTGGCCTCAACCAGGGTACTTGTTTAACTGTCTCCTTTCTCATGGGAGATTTTAAGCACCTTTGGAAATTTCAGAGTTCTTTAAATGAAATTTTGGAAGGCAGGAATGGCTTTGGAACTTGTCAGTATTCAGGATTTTTTTTTAATACAATGCTGAAAGTTTTGTGGGCATTTCTGAAGTAGAAACAAAAAAATCTTCTGCGCAGTAGTAAGATACACCAGATTACTGAACTTGCTTGTCTTACTTGCCTTTGGCAGTAGCTCACAGATCATGAGAGGCCCATAGATTGCTACTTTTTGATTGATACTGAACTTCTCATTTCCAGAAATGTGTGGGGAATCAAGAATAAGCAGAATTAAATTAACTCAATTCCAGAACAAAGGGTGTATTCCAATAGAAACTATTCTTGACCTTGACAGAGAAATCCAAACTCTTACAAACAGTTGCTTTTGACACTGAAAAGTCTATGCAGCTGTCTCAGATGCAATGTTTTACAGTACAAAAAAAGTCTGGACAAGTCATATAAGCCTTGTGAACTTCACCACTGTAACTTCCAGTAGATATGAGCATGATTCAGGGAACTCTTTGTCACCAGATGAAAATGAGCAGAACTTTTATCAATTTCCCAGTCTAACTTTTCATTATGATTAGGTCTTTGCATAAACTCATACCAACTTCTCCTCTTCCTCTGAAACCGGGCAGAAAAATCGTTGTGGATACTTGTATTTTTGGAAACAGTGTGGAAAAGGAGAGAGATTTTGCATCAGTACAGACAGATGGCATGTGCTGTTGAGGCCATTGTCAAAATACACATATATAAGGGTTATAGATATGCATTGCTGAGTTTTCCACTTCAATATTCTGTTACTATATAGTGTGATGTAATTAGCTGAGTTTACAACCAAAAAAACCCCTATCATGCCCTAGAATAAGGTGTATATTATGGACAAATATTTTGGCCTAATATGCAGCTCATCTGCAGGGCCTGTTTTTTCAGTTTCACAGGACAAATCTTGGCCACTTGAATTAACAGAGTAACTCACTGCTGCAGAGAGACTGGTAATGGTAGTCTTGGGATACTCATGTTTCTTTCCAGGCTCTGAAGTTTGCCTTGGTACTGGTTACTTTCAGTTCCCTGGTAACTGAGCTCTGAGGCCTCTCAGACAGCAAATGTTCTGAGTGCAGACAAATTGAACAAAATGGACTTCTGTTTGCATTACATTTTCTGAAAAATACATGCTATGTAATTTTTACTAAATGTTCTTCAAATACTGTGCTAATCTAAACACCTAATGATCGCTGCATGTTGTTAGCTTTGTTTTTGACTTAAACCCTTGCAGGCTAGATGATAAAAAATAATTATTAAAGTAGATCAGAAAGTTTTTTTTATGGACTTTCCAAAAGAAATACTTTGTATTTTGTTTCAAACGTACATGTTCATGTCAAGTGGTTCTGCTCAATAAGTAGAACACATATTGTGTGTAACAAATTATTTAATAGATGTTTGTCTTCTGTGTTTAATTTTTTTTGACAGCTATCAATACATGTAATTTTTTTGGGGGGGGGGAACAGAAAAAGATGTAATAATGGACTATTTTGGCAGACGATAAGTTGTTTGCTGCTAGGATTTTTTTAGAAAACTAGTTTATAACCTTGAAAAGTTTATACTTTGAGGCAAAAGTTGTGACCTTGTGCCCAAGAGGAAACAAAAGTGAAATTATTTCAGTACGTGAGGCTTAAGAATTGGCAAAAGCCTTGTGCTTTTTATGCATCAGTGAGACTGGTAAGCAAATAATCATACAAACAAAGGCTGTAGATTATAAGGAAGTCACAGAACTGAGTGTAACCAAAAATAAATTTGAAGTTCAGCATAGATAATATACTTTAAATGAAGAATGCAATATTTGGCAAAATTAAAAGGCAAGCAAGGTCTCAGAGTTTACATGGGTTGTTGATGGAAACGGGCCAGACTACCAACTACCAATTATGTACTATTGTCAGTGTAAAACGTTGAAATGTGCCAGGTTTCCAGATTTCCAAATTTTGTTCTCAACTTCATTCAGCTCTTTCTTATTAGTGACTCGTGTACTGCCCCATTCAGCAAAGAACAGTCAACAGTGAAGTCTTTTTGAACCAGTGAGAAGACAGAGGAAGCCACTTACCCCTGACTACACGAACTCCTGTTGGGGCAACGATGAGCCTCATGTCCTTCCCATGGAGGGCAGAGGCATGACCCCTCTCACTGCTCTGCGGCAGGCCAGCAGGTTCTGTAAAGCATGTGGGGGAGAAGGGCTGAAAGTGAGAGGAAAAACATCCAACTGCTATGTCCTGAGGGCAGTGTGTGGACTCAGGACTGATCTCAAGTGACAAGAGCAGGTAGATCAGAAAAATGACACATAAGCAACATGAAGTAACCTTGCTTTCCCTTTCTGGAAAAGGGTTGGTGGCAGTTGAGAGCTTGAGGGAGCATTTTGGTGCACAGAAGAGGCCTGCCTCCAGACTCTGGTCTTGCCTGATGGAGAGAGGGAGCTGCTGGTTTGTCCCTACAACTCCTCTATGGTATAATGTAAAATACATTCTTAGGGGAGTTTTCCTGAAAAAACAAAGCAGATCCCAACAATTCTTGCCATATGTGTGGGTATCCATGGTAAATAATATTTAAGATAATTTTTAACTGACTCAGTGTGGTAATATTTGTTTCCATAAGAGCCTCTGACACATCAGATTAAATAATTTTGTACCATTAATTTATATCTGAACTATATAAAGGCTGTATTTCTGCATTAAGGAAGTTCATCTCACAGATTTAGTTTTTTCCAGGAGGTTATTCTTTGTTCTGTCTTAGGTTCATGTGTGCTTTTTAATAATCTCTCAAGAATCTCTGAAAGGATAATTCTAAAGAAAAATGAATCTCTTTTGCACTTTGAATTTTGTGGCTTTGTATACCATTTTAATGTTTCATAGAAAATGCTTCACTTTTGGGGGTTTTGCTTGTGTCTGTGCAGGGAGCTAAATAAACTGCTAAATCTGGATTAATGACTTTTAGATTGCCAAAATTTACAGTCTCTATTAACAAAATCAGGTGCGTTGAATTCCATGCTAAGAATTCAAAGATTGCTGTTCAGACCCCTTAAAATCACAAGGATAAAAACAAAAGAGAAGTCAAAGTTCTTTTTGATTTTTAGGTGTTTAGTTTTCTTTTAAGATTTGAATCTCTTACAGTATGCCATGTTGCATTTTCCAGCTTTTTTTTCACCAATAACAGGAGCTAAAATATTCTAATTTTTTACAGTGAAAGTTAAAATTCCTATAGCATCATTTACCTTCATAAATAGGGGCTTTGAGAAAAAACTGACATTATAGAACATGAAATGAGTTGGTAAAGTCAGTCATAGTGAGATGGTTTTAATTATCATATATAGAGATTTGATTATTGTGGGCTCAGAAATAAGAATGAAATAGCATGCCTGAAGGAACCATTGCAGTTCTGTGCACACATGGCAGCTGACCATGAATGTGCTCCTAGTCCACTGGAAACGGAAGGTAAAATGCGTGTATGTGTCTTAAACTACTGGCCCTGAATTTTACGCCTAAGTTAGTCTCGTGCCCTATATTTGGCATGAGATGGCAGTACCTATATAATGATATGAATGGCTGAAATGATTTATAATAACTTGTTAAGCTGAGGCAACTTGTTATGGGCTTGAATTCAGTACTTGAAAAGTGATTGAAAAAAGCATTTTAGAGTCATTACTCTGTGCAGTATTGCTGCATAAATGAAGATAAGCTATAACAAGAGAAGATATTTGCATCCGTCTGGTGGAATTAGGTAAAACTACACTTGGAAGAATAAATTCGATTTGTTTTTTATTTCTGGTATTAACCAGTTTATTGTCTAGTGCCATGGGCTCTTGGATCACTTAGCCCATGTTTCCTGCTGTTGTATTTGCAGCTAACAGCTGGTCACATCCTAAAGGAAAGTTCTCTTGTAACAGCTGGACTGTGTGCTGCGTGTTATCAGTATTGGGCCTCCTAGAGTTTAGTTACAATGAAAAAGAAGTAATTCTTGAATGTTACTCTTCTGGAGCATCATAAATTAAATGTATTTGCCTTACTACAGTATTTCTCTCTGCTTTGTGTTTTGAAAGTGATTGCAATTTAGTGATTGCAAAGTATTTGTGGACTTAAATAAAACAATTGTTAATTATCTTTTATCTTCTGCAGAAAATTACATCAGCAGTTTGAAATGTATAAGGAGCAAGTGAAGAAGATGGGTGAAGAGTCACAACAGCAGCAGGAGCAGAAGGGTGATGCCCCAACCTGTGGCATCTGCCACAAAACAAAATTTGCTGATGGCTGTGGCCATAACTGTTCATATTGCCAAACTAAATTCTGTGCACGCTGTGGAGGAAGAGTGTCTTTACGGTCAAATAAGGTATGGAGTTATGAAAGTTTTATAACAAGCTTTTGCTAAACTCAGTGTCTCTTATTCATTGCTTATGCATCCAAATCACGTATCTACTGAAACGGATTTTCTTTCAGGAGGTAATGATACCTACTTTAGGGGCTTTTAGGACATCTGTCCTCATTTCAAATAATTTCCATTTGCAGATGGATTTGTGACTATGGCTTTTAAGTTAATACATGGCATATTTCTACCAATAGACTCATAAAGTACAATTCTTTGATTGGACGATTGAATCTTTGTATTGGAGACAGGAGAGTATATCTAGCGATCTAGTGCTGCTCATGTTGAGACACTGATTATTACAAGTTAGAGCAAGGATTTCTTTGTCTTCTGCTTGCCCAGGCTCTTCCGTACAAGACAATTGTAAAATTAGTGTTAGAACAGTATATATAATATATTATGGAGTTTTAAAATTCTACTATCTGGCATAAATATGCACATGTATAATGTGAACGTGCATATAAGTCTGCATACATATGTCAAAATATTTTAGGAAAAAAATACATGCACTATCAGTATAGAGTTACAGCTACTATACTGGTGTTTATTGTATAACATAAAGCAGCAATCTGAATTTTTAAAAAGTTTGATCGTGGAGTAAAAAATTCAGCAGAACTGAAGTGATCACAGAAAACAGTTCTGAGATCAGTGTAGTCAACACTTAGATAAGGATTCTGATAGATGCTTGTAGAATATTCATGACAATACTTAAGATGTCTTATGCTAGTCTTTTGTGGAAAGATTTGATTTTTTTAAATCAATGCAATAATTTCATAATTTAATATGTATTAATATAATCATTTTCTAGTAAAATTTATTTCCATAAATCTATTTTTTCCACTAGTATGTTCATTTCAAATGCCATGGAATATGCAAATATTACCTTAATCTTTTGGAAGGTAGGAGACAGTGGTATAAATGTCATGTATTTCTTTGTCCAGGGTGGAAAGGTAGCCTTAAATAATGCATTCAGGTTTTTGATTGAGAAAGTATAACATAAACTGCTATTTCCTAATGATTCAGGTAACTTAGATTATGTGTAAATCTCTCAAAATGCCTTGGATTTTGTTAAGGTAGTTTTAAATGTTTTTCTTCACTAAGCTCACATATTTTTATTGGGTTTTTATAACTAAATCATATTGCCAGTAATAAGAGATATAATTTCTGTATTAATTTAATATGATTATAAAAGGCAATCAGGGCAGATATTTGAGTCATTATGTCTGTGTACTTAGAAACATAGAAAAAGTGCATTAGGAGGAAGATTTAATCTAATGAAGCGTTCTGATACATCATTTAGACTGTCCGCGGGATGGGGCATGTGAACTTGGCAGATATTTTTGTGACTTGTCTGGACAGATTTCCAATGAGTTTCTTCCACACCCTCATAGATTATTTGTTCCACTGCTTCACCATCCTCACCACAGAAAGCTTTTCTTACTGTCTAACCTAAATCTGTCTTTCTGTAAGCTGACTTCTCCATTCAGTATTATGAATCTGTTCTGCAGCTCTTCTCAGCAGTTTTTTTTCTATGACTGTTGATAGTTTAGTGTGATAAGTAAGCTTTTCTGTCTCTCGTTCATTTTTGTTCTAGTTAATTTATGAATCTGATGGTCTGAGCATCTCTAGACAGATCACCTGTGGAGCTTCACTGGTGTGATACCTTTCCCTAAAAAAAAACTGTGACCATTTATTCCTGTTCTTCTCGTCTTTTCATCAATTAAATTTTCTCATGGATGAAAATATTCCTATTCTGTAGCAGCTGAGATTCTTTAAAAGCCTGGAAGCCCAAATCAGCAGTATGAACAAAACTCATTTACTCACTTTCTTCGTGACTCCTTGAAGGAATTCTCATACATGTAACACACACAAATTCCCTTTACTAAAGCTATTCAACTTTCATGCATTTTATCATCATTTATTCATATGCTTGCTAATTTTATTCTCTATTTTGATTTCTACAAATCTATCCAATGTGGATATCAGACTCACTTGTCTATTGTTCTGTTGATCTAATACTGAAATTACTTAAAAATTAATAAATTGGCATCATATTTGCCACCTTTTATTCTTCTTGTCAATGAAAGACTCTATTATTGTAAATAGGTATTTTACACAACATGTTGTCATCATATTCTGATGACATCAGAATATCATCTGATTTTAAATATTTTTTACTGGTTTTTTTTGGTTGACTCACTTTATAGCTTCTCTTTCTGAAATACCAGTTAGAAGTATATCCTCCAGTTCATTCAGTGCAAAAGAATTGCAAAGACTACTTCTCTTTCAAAGGTCACAAGGAGGACTACTGCTTACAAAGTTCATGGTCATGAGTGGGAACAGAGCAAGGACATGTCTGACTGTTTCCAGAGCATTAGATTAGGATTATCAGACTGACTGGATGATCTCTTCCTTTTTCAGTTTAGTTACAGTGCCCGAGTTATAAGCATTATAATTCAGTTCAGGTTGTACACATATTACTATTATGTGGGAGTTCCTTCTAGATCAAACAGACAAAACTGATACCAGTGGTGCTGCTGCTTCTGTTCTGCTTATTACCTTAGTGAATGGAGTATTCAGCCAGGATGGGGGCTTAGATTTCATGGGAATAATGGGTGTTGAACTCTATCTTTTATGTATATGAACAATTTCACATTGAGTAAAATTGAAATAACAAATCACATGACAGCAAGCAGTAACTGTTCTTAATAGTATAGGTGCCACTGATATACGAAATATGTTACTGTTATTTTTTAATTATATACTGATTTTTATAGGGAAATGCACAGTGAATGAAGCAGTAGACAGCAGAATGAGGTTTATGCAACTGGGAAATTTACATGCTAAAATATTGAACAAATACAGCTTCCAGATAGATACAGCTTTGTATGCAGTGAATATAAATTCCAGCAGCTTAGAATGCCAATTCAGTAAACCAACATTTCTCTTGTAGAGGAAGAAAATAATACTCACCTGAAAACTTAATTTGATGCATGCCAAATACCATCTTTCAGGGTGTTTGGCAACTTGCTATCACTTGCAGCCACTGAAATGTTCTTCTCTTTGTCTTTGAACATCAAAAGTAAGAAGTTTTCAGTTGTTTTATAGAACTCAGCAAATGTGTGTGAAACACATAAGGTACAAGTAGGGAACTTCTCTCAGCTCACTCTGGTTCTGGGAAAGATTTACAATCCGATTATTTCTCTAGGGCTATGTTTGATTTTCAGAAAACCATCAAGTTCCCTTTGTCGAATGATTTTTAACTGTTGAGTGATTTTGCACTTGCAGTGTGACCATTTCTGTATTGACACCCAGGATTATCTTGATTCTTCAAAAGAACCCAGTGATTTTAAC
>VXAK01005809.1:70464-95108 GCA_013399435.1 Arenaria interpres | reverse complement strand
AACTCATTCCAAGCTATCACTTGATATTAATTTTCAAGCTTTATTTATTTTGATAAGTTGATTTTCTTTACAATTAAAGTAGATATCTTTAGTGTTTAACTCATGAGTTAATCAGAATATATTGTATAAGCACTTTGAGGTGATTTTTTTTTTTTTTTTCAGATGCACTTATCACTATGTTTCTATTTGAAAGCAGAATGCAAGGTGATCATCCATTTTACTTTAGCAATGAAAATTGAAGGAGTCCTGCACATTTAGTTTCTTTCTGAGTGGCCCAACGGAAATTATATTTTCTTTATAAGTAATTTTACAGCACAAAAAAAAAAGTGGCTTCATCTGCAGTTTTTCATAGAAGTTCTCTGTGGACTGTTTTGATTACTTGCTTTGCACAGCATCTATGTAAGGTAAAGATGGCCTAGAACTCCTATAATTTTACTTTCTTCTTTTTCCCTGGCAGATATCTCTACTCATCTAGACTTTTTGTCACTCTCTTTGTACCGTCTAAACCACATGTAAGTCTATTACCTCTTCCCTCAGCAAAATCTTGTCTTTCTTCTGTTTGTAAGCACACCTTCCCCACCCACAAGCCCATCACATCCAGTCAACTGCATTATGTAGCTCAGAGTGGCTTACTACATATTGGGAGTGGAGTTCTTAAATTCCCATCAGTCCTTATTGAAATACTTGTGACTTTTAAACCATATCCCTGCATTTATCCTGAGTTTCACTTATAATTTTTAAACACTAGTGACTTAGTTTTTGCTAATCTCTGAATAAGTTGTGGGGTTTTTTTTCTGTTGGTAGGATTTTATGTGGTAGCAACTCATGTTTTACTATACAGGAGGAATCATTCTGAATAAATAACAACAGTAGCCTTACATTACTCTTGGTTCTCATTTTATAGAAAACCCACTGAAACTCCACTGAGGAGCTAAGGTATTATTCATTATCCCATTCTTTAAAAGGAATAAAAAGTCACTCTATTTTAACAATAAAGTAGATGAACTTCAGTGGCACAATAAATTAAAAGCAATCAAGCAGAAAAGAAGGTCAAAATTCAAGGTGCATGCATGCAGAATATCCATAAATCTTAAAATAAAAAGGAGGTGATCTTTTCAAAATGGAAATGATGGAGGAAGAAGCTGAGTCACAGAAAGTTAGGAGAGTAGCTCATGGTCACCTTACAGAGCAATAGGAGAGCCAAGCATCGAATGCAGTGTAAGGCTCTGTGTTCTGGGCTCCACTGAGTATTTGCTTCACTGATCTTTGCCCCTACTGAGTAGAGGTCTAACAATAGGACTAAAACAAAACATTGTTCAGATGAAATGAAGTTCCATAAGATCCACCACAACCACAAGAAATAGGAAGGTAAAAACCATTACAGAAATTCAAGTTCACTCTGAGATTCCACCATGTGAAATATCCTGTTTTATGCACTTCATCTACAGAGGGTACAGAATAAGTTAAGCGAATACAGAGAATCTACTGGAATGTTGATTGCTTAGGAAGGCTTTGGTTTATTTATGAGTCACAAGATAGTATAGTAAGAGAATAGGTCACAGCTCAGACAACTCTTGAAGACTACATAAAGTTAATTTTTGCATAATTTCTCTCTCACTGATGGGACTGAAAGAGTTGTTTCATTTATTTCCTGTATAGGATGAGGACCTGAACAGGTGTACAGCTTATTATTATTGCTTCACTGGATGTAGTTTTAGAAGCAGTGAAGGAAAACTTCTCAGTCTTCAGATCAGTGTGTAACTTCATCAAGGGCCAGGTCATCCTGAGAGCTAAAATGCCATGCAAAGTGTATGTAGCTGAAGGAGAGATCCAGGGGAATTTGTCTTCCCTATATATATCCTTGTTTCTGGGTCCCCATGCTCATTTGAACAGAGAGAATGTTCCTCAGAGTAGTCTGAAACTTTTGAATTCTAGATTTTCAAACCTAAAAGAAGAGAGCTGGTTCCTTCCCTGCCGTAGTCATTTATGTGAGTTCATGCAAAATGTGTGAATAAACATTAACTCTCCCTATGCTTTTTCACTACATAGTCCACTTGCCTTGTTTAAAGTGTACCAAAAAAAGCAGCTGAAAGCTCATATCATGGTCCCTCCAGCGAATTCTGCAGTGGTTAATACCTTCTGACAGAGGGGTGGTAGCAACCAGCTAAAAGAAAGTCATAGCTCCAGCATCTACTTGGTTAGGGAACATATGTAAATACCATAGCAGGTATGTAGTCAAAAAACAGATCCAGAGGATTATGCTGCTACAAGGAAGAAGGTAAGATATGTGCTTGTGTACTGGGGAGTTTCTGAGCCTTTATATTGTCCCTGGTTTATTCCTGTTATCCCAATTGAACCTTAACAGGATAATCTGCCCATAAAGCCAAACACATGATAGGCTGAAGAATTCCTTGAAATACCAAAAACTAGACTTTTAAGACTATGAAGAGAAGAGTTCTACTATAGTCAAGGAAACCTAGTGGTGGAAGCCTTATTACTGTGGCTGTTTATTACTGTATTGTGGTAGCAAATAGGGACTGACTGTTGAAGGATAAAATGTCTTCTGTGGGCAGTGAGAAAGCACTCTGATTGTTTGCCCCAGTTGCCCTTCCATGATGTGCGTTATCTCACTATAGCTATTAAGGCCTACAGATTGAACTGACCCACAGGTTTCTGTGAAAAATAGCTGACTTGGCAGGACAAGTTATTTTTAGTTAAGTGGTCAGGTCAGTTCACTAGCTACATTTATATGAAGGCCACTCAATGTAGTTGTCTAGGTGCACAACTAGTGAAGGTGGAGGGATAAGACATAAAGGGTAGAGCTGTTCAAATAGGGACATCTTAAGGTGACTTCACAGCTGGAGATAGGTTATTGTGAAACACAAGAGTTAAGCCATGGTTTGACATGCAACATAAATCCTACCCTATCCTTCCAGCCAGGATCAAAACACTGTGACCACATATTGTAAAGCACTTGACTTAATTTGAGCTCACTCTGCTGGTTTAGTTTTCTTTGAAAAAAATATGTTAACTGATAAGTTAGCAGGCTTTATTATAGTAGACCAAATGCCAGTTCTCCTACAGCTGTGTAAAGCCTACTGAAAACTCAACTTTTTGTATCGGGCTGACTTCACATAAGCTCAGCCGTGTGTCCATGCCTCGTATAGCCAAATTTTTCCTAGTTATAACCTTGCTAATATACAGATTTGATATTTATGATGGTAAAGATGTGCCTTTAACCTTGTGTGCCCTACAGGATATGAGGTTGGAACTCAGTCTAACGGCAAGCAACACACCTAGTGAAAGAGCATATTTACATATACTAACTGAAGCTTCACTCAATGCTAGTTTGTATGTGTAAATTTGTAAGTGGTGCAAAGGTCTTTTTTATATGTCACTGTTCTGAAAACTTCTGTGACGAACTAGGGATCAGATTTGGAGTCAGGTGTCCCCCAAAAGAGAGATAAAGCTGGAGGAATATAATCTAAGTTTATGGAATAAACTTTAACTCATCAAAGGATTTATGACAGGACTCCATGTGAAGTATTTTTGCTTGAAGTGCTTGAAATTCTTTCTTGGTGTAAGAGAAGGAAGTTATTGAACCCAGGCAAAAATTTTCTTCATAATAACTATACAATCTTCTGCTTGTTAAATTCACAAGTGTAGATGTTTAGCATACATTGCTTTTCCAATTCTTTCCACACTGTTTTTTCAGTAAACAGACAGAACTGAAATGAGGATAGTGGATATTTCTCTAAATTACTCCACTTTCCCAAATGGATTCATATTGATTTTTTGAATGCATCTTCCAAACAAATAATCTGTTTCTGCCAACTAGATGTGCCAGGCTTTACTTCAACTTAATTACCACACAAAAGTTGCACGAGATTGAAAGAAAACCTTCATTGTTGACAATGAAGCAAAAGAAATTTTATCCCATTTTGGTACATGCGTATCTTCCAGTGGATCACAGAATAACTGCTGATCGATTTATACTTTTTACTCTGTCCGTGAAGTCAGCCTTCCCCAGTCAAAATGTTTATACTGTGATCCCTGGTACCCAGCTTTTACAGCATTGCATTATTGGCTATGTGTGCCAAAGCTAACATTACTTCTGGTAGATTTATGTGTTATCTATGCAAATCCCTTGTGTTATGTACATAAATCATGCTTCTCATGAGCTTAGAAATCCCTTAAGATAGTGCTGCCTAAATCATAGCCTTGCTGAAAATACCTTTTAGTTTTTGAACATCTGTGTGTTTGAGCTCACTGCTAACATAAGGCAATTGGAGCATCTGGCTAAACTTTTTTCAAGATTTGCTTTGGCAATAGCCTGGCTGATAAATATTGATGAGTCTGTATTTGAAAGCGCAACTCTTTGTGCAGAGGTCTCAGCAGAGAGGGCAGGCAAGGAATATCATTTGGAACTGCAGAGCTATACATCTGTGTTGGACAGAGTCTGTGTTGTTGCATTGCTTGCTGTGTTATAGGAAAGGGACTGATTGGGAATAGGGGGAACTCTGTCTCTTTCCCCTAGCTCCTTCCCTGTGCACTGGCTGAGATGAAACCTTCTAGTGGGAGCTGGCGATAGTTCCTTCCATGGGAGGAGGGAGTGATGATCTGGGGAGAGAAGCTGCTACAGTGCAGAGTGAGGCAGGTAAAGAAACCAAAGGGGAAATGCAGAAAAGGAGGGAGTGCAAAGACCGTAGAATCCCAGAGACTATGAATAAATATTTTAGACGTTTATGCAGGGATCATTATAAGGAAGTGGCCCAAGCTCTGGCTCAGAGTCATAGTCCCATCACTATGTTTTAGGAACATAAACATCTGTCTCATCCCGGGTCATATGTAAGACAATTCTGAGTACTAGATTCCCACGCGTTTCCTGCAACAAGTTAATACAGAATGATCTTTCCCCAAAGCATCATCTAATATCTCAGCCAGTAGTGAGGCTAAAATAGATATGAACGAAAAACAGTCTTTGCAAAGAGCAAGTTATAGTATCCAAGGGAAGGTCCCATCTAAAGCCAGAAAATTGTTTTTTAAATTAATTTAGGAACTTGAGGAACATATAGATATGCTAGAGTTCCCAGACTCAAAAATACTGAAGTAGTTTGTACTATGGGAGGAGAGAGAGCAGGCTATAATCTTCATATATGGAGTGCTGCTTTGGTTGTTTGTCTGCTGAGTTACAGTGCTTAATCCTGGCAATATGGTTAACTTCATTGCTTTACATTTAGCCTTATAACATTGATAGTTTACTGAAAGTTCAAGGGCTTAGAGAATCTAATCCATTTGATTCAACTTCTTTATTTTGTTAAGTTTTTAGCACATATTAATTGCAAAGAAAAGCTTGAAAACATAACCCATGCCACCAGTGTTCAGAAAATAGGCACAAAATCATATTTCTTTCCCTAAAACTAAAATAAAAACACTGGGTCTTATCATTTGCAGCTGGCAGTACTGTGCTTGTTAGTTTCCAGTGGCCACTTTTATTTACTTTGCAGAGACTAATTAAATGTATGAAAGCAGATATGGCTTAGTGAAAAACTGGTGAGGTCTAATTTCTTAGAGTTTTCTTTTAGTTTACATCTAAGGGAGAGAGAGTTGTAGCCAGACTACATCCATAATGCAGGATCCAAGAAGATGGGGATCTGTTATCCCCGTAGTTATTCATCTGAATCAAGACATTTCAACAAAGTATCAGGTCTGCATTGTATGTGCCTCCGTAGGTTTAAAAAGTCATCGTTGCCTCAAACAAGACAATGTAGGGTTTATTGATCACTACTGGACTGTGAACTCAGACTGTCAGATTTTGAGTGTAGAATACTAATGGTTACAATTTCACCTACAAAATCAAATGCTGCATCATATTAGAAATGTAAACAGAAAGAAGATGCTGTTTAATACCATTTTTATGGATTTTTAAAATATTCATTTTAACATCTGCTATCAAATTAGAATCCGAAAACCTTCTCACAGCATATTGCATTACTAAAATTCTGGTTTTTATTAAAGGAATAATGCAGTAAAAAAAATTAGCTGAAAGGGCTACATTCAGGGATGCACTTTGCATTATGGAATCTTGTATGTGAGTGCAAAATGAGGGTAAAACATTGTCTTTTGTAGTTGTAGCATTTAAAAAACATTTTGCAACATCGTTAGTAAGTATACCTAGTGCAGCATAGTGGTGAATGAATGTTGAAATTTTCCAGCAGAAAACAAATAGAGTCAAATTCCAACTTATGTTAAACTGATGCAAATCAATTTCCTGTCTGGGCTGAAAATCAAAGCAGGTTTTGATCCAAGTACTGTGCATAAATCAGGTATTCATCATATGTAAATCGGTACAGTTTCACTCCTTCCCTTTCAGTCATATTATTCCAATGGATAATTTTTTTCCTGTATACATATGTACCCCAGAAGCCGATCACTTTAAAGCTCAGCCAACAGTATATTCATATCATTCATGTCTTTAGAAAAAGCAGTGTGAGTCACATAGGTGACTGAAGTGTCATTCAATGACATTACGTATGTTTAGTGTTTGGAACTCTAAGGATCAAAGCTCTCTCTTTTCAGGTGTTTCTATCCACTTATAGTCCTCTAAGAAATATAGGAATTGAGACTGTAAAAAAAAGCCAGAGAAAGAGAGATTTTAAAAATATATTTTAAATAAACAGATGGCATTGGTAGTTTTTATAACATGGAAGAACAAAATTTAAGGTTATAAATGCACCAAGTCATATTTAGAAAACTTTATCATGTATAGGAGCATTGCTATGAAGCCATTTTTGGTTTGAGCATCTTTTATGAAGCTAAAAGTAATGTGAATCAAAATGAAAGGAGGTAATTTTTTTTTTGCAGTGAGTGGTGTATTTGTGGATGTCTTCATTACAGAAGAATGTGGGGTTTTTAAATTGTACGTGGACTCAGGAGGAAAATGGGCATATCACAGAAAAGAATCTACTAAATACATGTAGAAATGGTGAAAAGTACACAGAAATACAGGGATTTCCTGAGCTAGCTAAAGGTGCTCTAGAAATATTAGGGAGAAATATACTTATGTGGCCTTTTGTCTTCTCAGAGCATCTACTTAATGTTACTCTTTTCTAATAGGAAACTGAACAACACAGACCTTTATTCAGACCCACGGAATTCTAAATCCCGAATCCTGGACTCAGCAAAATTTTGGGTCTCGTTGAAAAGTCATAACCCCAGCTTCACTATAAAATTAACTTTAAGGCCTGGAAATCCCATCTGAACTTTCAAAGGTGTGCAATATCTTATCTGTACTCAAGCTCTTTGATACTTGTGGTTCTGCACTCCTTTACTTGAGGGAGTGCTTCTGGAGACATCCTGTGATCTGTGGTTATGCACTAGGCTCAGCTCTTTCAAAGCAAAAAGTGAAAGTATGACTCTGTTGTTTTCTAGGTTATATGTGTGGAGATGTTGTTAATCAGTGCTAGATTAGGACACTTCAGATTTCAGATTCCAGCTTTGTCCTGGTTTGAAGTAAAACAGAACCAAGTTTCTGTTCAGTAATTTTAGTTTTCAGCTAGACCTTTTCTAACTAACTGAACTCTCTGAAATTAGCAATATATTTTTCAGATACTGTCTGCTTCCAGAGTGATAAAACCTGATTATAATTTATGCCATGGAACGCTATGCAGAGAAGCTCTTACTTACACTTTTTGCTGTAACAACCAACAGCAACTAATTTTGTTCTTTGCCCCATTGGAGGGTCAGAAGCAGAAAAGCATAAAGGGGTCGCACCTGCCAGGAGGAGGGGACAGGACAGGTGACCCAAAACTGACCAACAGGGTATTCCATCTCATGGGCATCATGCTCAGTATAAAAGCTGAGGGATCAAAGCAGTCAGCCTCTTTCTTCAACAGCTAATGTCCGAGGGGAACTGTTTGTTTGTCTGCATTTGATCCCAATTGATGCATTCCTGAAGCCAGACCCAGAATCCAGCTCCCATCCATTGCTGAGTCCAGTCTGGGAATTTCCCAGGGCCTGCCAGTGGCTTGATCATCATCCTGGGAGCTCAATATGTTTTTTTATATATTGTTTATATTTCTTTGAGTTCTTATTAACATTATTATTTTTTCTTACTTATTATTTTATTCTTAATATCTCATTAAAGTAGTTTAGTTTCTTTTCAACTCATGAGTCTCTGTTTCTCATCCTTCTCTCCCTGAAGGGAGATGCTCTCCCTTCTTTGAAGGGGAGAGAAGTAAAAGAAAGAGAGCATCTGTCAGTTGCTTCAGTGGCCAGGCGAGCCAAAACCACGACAAGCTTCCATTTTAGTTGGTGCCAAAGTTTTGATCTTACTATGAATAACAAACATGGGAAATGCTGGAATTCATACAACCTAGGCAATTAACTTGAAAAAAATGAGGTTAATATTAGGTACAGAATATGATATAAAGTGTTTTGGATTCATTCTCTAAGAAAGGAAGAGAAGAGATCATTCTGTGTGGAATGTGGTTGACTGGTGATTCATGGAAAATTATGAAAAACAGCAGTGCATTTATAACTTCCATGTAATGGAGGCATTGTATTTTGATTAGGGTGAAGCTTACCATAGCCTTCAGCATGACCTTCCATAGTAACATAGACGATAGTCAAGGGAGAAGGTGTATATCATTATCTAAATTGTTATAAGTCTATTTGTTTACTAATTTGGAACAATCATGTATGAAGGCTCCTGTAAGTTGTCAACAGTTTTTTGCACTACTTCTCCTCTGCTAACCCACAAAGGCCTAACTCCTTGCCCAGGCTGGAAATAAAGTTGTAGCTGCAGACTACAAAAACGCCCACCAGAGAGTCAAGATGAGGTTGTTGAACTGCAATGCTTATAGAGATTATTGGACATTCTCTGCGTTTTATACTATATGAGAGAGTAACACAGTTACAGGGGACTATTTAGTGAGTGACTTCTCAGAAACTGTTGGACTGGCCAAAGCTGCATATATTGCTAAAGATTTCCAGTCCTGAGAAGGAAATAGATACGTGTTCGGAAAATACTGCCTGCAGGAGTAGCCATTGAGGGTCTCCCACTCCTGAAGGACACTAGCCTGTGCCAGTGACTTAGGTTTCACAAGTGAGAAAACAAATTCAATGCAGTGAGTGTAAATTTGAAGGCACTGGGTTTTCATTGATAGTTCCCCTGAGCCCACCAGGGAAAACATGGGAGCTGCTATACCTCTTGGAGGCAGGAAGAATGGAGAATGAAGCACCTACCAATGTACAACTCTGCAGTATGTGGCTTCCCCTTCCACTCTACAAATTTAGACCAGTTAAGCAGCGTCAGTTCTGTTGGAGAACACATCTATTTCTCTATGAACTCCTTGGTATACCTTTGTTAGTGAAAGAAGTGCTGAAAGCAGCCGATGTCTTTTTTCCACCGCATTAAGAATACTGTCCCTGATTCTAGCTCAGTTCACCCAGCAATGATACTCTTTCTACCTGCTCTTTAAGAAGCTCTCTCTTCTGGAAAACCATTCTCTGAAAAACAACTCCTCTGAGGAGGTTAGCAGCCGGTTCAATTTTATTTCTCCGTTGAGACAAGACAAGACAATGACAAGATAAAACAAGTCAATAAAGCAAATAAGGAACAGGTATTGGACCAGGTTAGAAACACAGGAATTCCAGAAAAAGAGGAACAGGGTTTGCACATAGTTTAAAGTGAGGCATGGAAACACATCAATTCTTTGATGTGTGTTTTAATACTTTGTGCTTCATTTGAAGGGAAAAGCACTTGAAAATGCAACCTAAAAATTCTAGCAGCGGCCTCATCAGAGATAAGCATCGCTTGTTAAGCTGATAATGTTCTTCCTCCCTCGAGGAGCTTTGTGGTCACAGGCTCCTGAGAACAAAGCACTATTATATTTAGTGCATGATTCACCTGGAGCCCTGCCAGACATGCTAAACAAAGAGGGTTATCACATTCCCTGTGCTTTCAATTGACCTGTTGCTTGTTGATTTAGGGGATGGTGTTCAGGGCAGTCCAAAGAAAGACAGTGTGAGCTCCATACAGAAATTCTAAATATAATCAAATTTATTCAAGCTGGTGAGAGGTATGGTATTGATTAGAGATGGACAGGTGTCTTCACCTTTTCTGAATAAGACAGAATAGGGTAATGAATATGTTGGAAAGATGTCCACTTCCCAGATGAAATATTACCTTAAGGTATCTTTGGCCTATTCCCAGATTTCCTTTCAGAGCCAGTTTTCCCTCAGGAGAGGAGAACTCCTACACTAATTGTAGTCTCATTTCTAGTGAGTTGTGATGTTAGCAAAAGCTCTGCTTTACTATTCCTCTCTCATATGACAGAAAAATAGCCAGAAAAGTGTGGCCTGATCACAAGGTATTCAGATGGCAGAAGGTATATTGATTACTCCAGCTGTTTTACTTTCATTTCTACCATCGGGTTGAAACCTTTGAGGCATTTACAGCTAAATACTGCAACTGCAACATAGAAACTTTGTTTGAATAAAAAGGTCTAATTCGTATCCAGTGCTTGATGGTGGGTTTTTCCAGGAATGACATGCGTATTTTTCATCTTTCTGGAAGGCGTAGAAGAAAGCAGGAGATCAATATAACAGTATCTCCTTGCCAGTCTCTTACAGAGCAAATGTTTTAGCTACAGGATGAAAACTGGGTAAAACAGTGTCTGATGTGATATGCTGAGCAGGCTACTGTAGCTCTTCAGAAAGCTGTGTTGAGTGCAGGGTGAGAGATCTGAAGTGGTTCTGGCAGTGGCACCATCTACTTTAAAGCCTGTGGCCCTGTGGACTTTCTGGAGTGACAGATAAACCTCAGCAGTGCACAGGTAGCCATATTCTTTGCTCAGGGCAGGCACACCTTCCTCACCTGTTGTTGCAGATGTTGCATGACTGGAAGTAGATGTGAGATGTGACCACTGTTCAGGTTTTTCCAGCTGTTCTGAGACCCCATACACAGCCACATGCCCCAGCAGGTGATTCTGGGCACAGCTGCTGAGCCAAGCACAAGCTGACAAGTGCAGATTGGCCACTGCCATATGGAGCAGGTGGTCACCCACAGAACGTGTTGTGGCAGTCCCCAGCCTGTCCTGGAGAAGTGACTAGCAGGTGCACTTGAGTTTAGATTGCATCATGCTATTGCTTTCATGTGTTTCTACAGGTCATTGACTTGGTGTTCTTATTTCCCCACCCTAAGAAAGCTGATTGCAAACCTTTTTCCATGTATTTGATCCATATATTAAGTACAGAACTGGTTTTGTTCGTAGGTTATTTCTATTTTTTTAAACTCATTAAATGCAAGCTACCAATGTGGAGTTATTCGTTCTTCTTTTAGCAAGCTTTGAAACTTTTGGATATTTTTTTTAGAATGCTCAGAAAATGTAGTCCTTTCTTTCCAAAATTATGTTATAAAAAATCAAGATTGTGAGTTAAAAATAAAATTTCCCTTTACCATTGAAACAAATTGATCTTCCTATCCATGTAAAATATGCTTTGTTGTTTCAACATGGTTACGTAGTTCAGCTATTATATTTTGTTGAGAGGTTTCTGGCACATGTCAGATTATAGAAAGCAGAGAGAGAGAAAGCTATTAGGTCAGTGAGTCTAGATTTCCACAGTTTGAATTATTTTAAGAAGCAGTCACTCAGGAAAAAAAAAATATTACTGGGACCATTGTTAGATAAGCTGTTGAAGGAACAAGGAGAATTACAGAATTTGCATTTTACTGCGTTCTTATAGACATCCCTGGGCATTATTCACAAAATATGATTTTTTCAGTAAAAACATCTTACGCAATCAGAGTAGTGATAGCCAGAACA
This sequence comes from Arenaria interpres, assembly GCA_013399435.1. NCBI lineage: Eukaryota > Metazoa > Chordata > Aves > Charadriiformes > Scolopacidae > Arenaria > Arenaria interpres. The sequence goes on along the minus strand of VXAK01005809.1, from coordinate 83,280 downwards.
CAGTTGCCTGCCACATCCTTGGAGCTGTTTGAGCCATGGAGCTGCATTTGTGATTAATTTAATTTTTTTCTGTTTTCAGAAAATTTCACATCAACTCATTGACTGTGCAATGACAAAAAACAACTGAAAAATAGACAGCAGATCAATAAATAGCAACAACTGACAGAGTGATCCCATAGAGCTTCTTTTTTGGTATTCTCCACACTACTGTCCTGAAATCTGTAGTTTGAATTACCTCTGGCAAAAGAACAAGTGTGCCAATGACTAAGATATTTTGTAAAAAGTAGTCACTGTAAGTGCAGATGTATTTTTGTTCCTGGAGCTCCAAGTCACCTGTCCCTCAAATGAAATTGGAGTTCAAATACTCCTCCTTCCAAGCATTATTTATTTATTTTATTAGATATCTCCTTACTCAGTCATCGTGCTGCTGTGGATTTCCTAGCAGACCCATATGCCTGCATAAGTCAGCCGAACTCTACTTTTGGAGAAGTGAGGAAAAGTTGGACACTGTCAGGTCAGAATTCCCCAGAGTTCCTAAATTCTTATGAAACGAGAGACAATAAGGAAATTCAAGAAATGTCTAGCTGTCATCACTCAAACACAGAAAATGAAATGGCTTCTAACTGGGTTCCCAGGTAACTCCAACCAACAGACTGGACACAAAATGAAAGTTTGAAAGCTCAAACTATCTAGAGATGTAGGAATTAAAACGGTGATTTGGAGTGTCAGGAGGAAGCAGAAGTTGATTGAGCTCTATGGTATCCTGATATGTCTCCAGGATGAGGTGCGGCAATTGAACAGACATATTTTTGCATAATCAGAAGTTTGCTTATAGTCTGCCTGTGTAACTTCAAATCCTCATGGTGAGCAGTGGGACAAGATTTCCACTTTATTTCTGGGTTCAATGTCAGCTAATGAGTTTATTAAGGAATGTCTTTGAAGGCTTTGCTTGGGCTGCAGGTTAAAAAACAAGTATATGGCAAAAACACAAATGCAAGATTTCTTGTCAAAGTAAAACTTCTCTGACAGGTCTATATATGAATGCTTTAAAAAGGGTTTGTATCACATGTTACAGAGAGAGAGATAAGTCTCTTTTGTGAGCTATAGTTATAATATAACTGGAAAAATCCACCATCCTCTGGCAGGACAAAGTAAGTAGAGTTACCAAGGAATCTTAGCCTGTGCAATGTGGTGGGTATGCTCTAACACGTAAAGCAGCATCTCCCTTGGTTTTCACATCCAGCTTGTATCACTTCCACGTTCACTGTGATCTTAAGCAAGTTAGTCTTTCACCAAACCTCTCTCAGCTAGATGCTATGATTTCAATTTGGAGCATCTGCTTTAGTCCAGGGAAAACTGTGATTGTGTTCCTGGATTATGGTAGAGTCTCATTCCCCAGTGTCTTGGGGTATGGTTTTTACCACATCACTTTGCTGCCCAGACTGTCTACTTGCAATGGCAAACTTGACTTTTAGCATAATTAGTGACAGAGCTCTGCTTTTTAATGTCAAAAGATTTCTTGGCTGCTTTTCTCAACCTGCTGCTCCCAGGGTTTGGAGCCTGCACTGAGCCTGAAAGCCCATTACTGGCTGTCATCAGCGAAATAAGATATCAAAAAAAATTGCTGATGCGTCATTTACTGCAACTGGAAACCACTTAATTAATATACTGGTTTTATGTATTTAGTAATTAAAATTTAATTAATTCCTCTTCCTTATGAGTGTACAGAAGGGGTAACTACTCCTCCAACAAATGCTCTACTTATTGTTTTAAAGGCATTTGGAAATTGTCTTATGAGAACTAAAACACTCCCTTCATATGCTTCCCTTTTTTCCTTCCAGCTAGCTCATGAACTAAGAACTGAATCAGTAGAAATTATGCTCAGAGCTGATGGCTCATCTATTTCTTTTCATTGGCTGCTTTTACAAGTAGGCAAAGAAGGTGCTGACTTGGCAGGCTTCAGAGCCAAGACTTTTTAAGACCAACTAGTGATTTGGAGTTCTTCTGTTTTATATGCCTGGCTTGAAATGCTGTAGAGGCAATTGATTTTCAGAGGAATGGCACTCAGCACTTTGTAGAAATCCAAGCCCTTTCTAGCACTTTCAGAATTATTGAGTACTTTTGAAAATCCAAGTCTTTGAGTTTAGGCTCTGACAGTGAAAATCCGGGTGCAGTTTTACTTCAATACCTCTGAGGGTTTGGACTGCCAGAGCCCTTTGGAGGAGAGAAGTTCTCCTCAGACGTCTCTTTCCATCTTCACATGGTCCTTTTGTTTCCTGCTCTGTTTAGGAGCTGGAAGGAATTGACACAGCATTCATTTATCTAGATACAAAACCAAAATCCATTATATATTCTGCTATGGACCTCTGGAAGTACTTTGAAGTTCAGTTTGAGGACGCAGGTCGTTTGAGTGCAAAAGAGAATGCCAGAGAATTTTGAATTTTTCAAATTTGTTATTTTGAACAGAATTATAGATAGATTCACAGAGGAAAAGTTCTAATTTCTAGCCAGCGTCTGCTTGAATTCATAAGTCAGAGCACGCTAAGGATTGAAAGCAAGGCCACAAAACCAAAGGAGTAAGTATATACAACCCTCTCTCCTGGGATATAGCAATTCATCAGGCAGAGCATGTAGTGAAAAGTGTGCACTTTCTGCCTTGCTTCCTGGGTCATCAGGAAACACACTGCTTGGCTTCTCTGGCTTGCAACAAGATAGGACCACAAATGTTGTCAGCTGCAGTGCGGGAATTGCCAGGGGGGGATAAAGCTATACATGTTGTATAGTGTCCCAACACTTTCTAACCAAATGAAAGCACTGAGGAAACAGCAGTACCTACAAAGAAGGGATGAAAATTTTTTTCCTGAATATGTAAAAAACAAAGAAAACATTTCACCAAGAAAAAAAGTCTCCATTTTTATCAGTAGGGACTATTCTGTAGTCACTGAGCAGGACTTAGCCTCGACTGTTTTAGGTAGAACAGGCTGAGAGTTACTTATTCAATAGAAATGGAGTGACATAAGTCTTGTTTTGGGGTTTTTTCTTCAGATTAAGAAGTAGTTGACCTTAAACCTAACATTGGCAGCTGTTCTGTGCTATCCCAAGTTGAGTAAGGGGATTCACAGGCTGCTCTGAAGGGGTTTACTCAACACCTCAAAATAATCCTATTATCAATTTTATAGTTCTGAACAACAGTGTGGTGAAAAATGGGAGAGGAGATGGGGGGCATAAATTACGAACATTACATTAATGATCTCCTTATAAAACTAGGCAAATGCCAATTGTTTTAAGAAGAAATATAGTAGACAGAGTGAATAAGTAGTGTAATGCATTCCTATTCTAAATTTCAAGGGCAAATAATTACTCTGATTTGCTTTTCTCACTGAACTACTTTGCTTTTTAGCTATAAATATTTCACCCACATGTGCAAATTTGGACAGAATTTAAAAGAAAAAAATCAGGTGCAAGACATCACATGGCAATTGGTATGCGAATTAAGCCAATTCTAAACATTTTTCCAAAGAATAAACACTTCTGAGGGACTTGACTCAATCATGCTACCAGGGCCAGGGCAAGGAACATCTAAACATCCAAGAAGTTTCCTTTAACACTCCTTAAGCACTAGTTTTCCCTCCTTATCTCTGCTCCACTGCCAACATAAGAACCAGTTTTCAGTATTCTAAGATTAGCTATTTCCCTCATGTGTAGAAACTAACCATTTTCATTACAGTATAAATTTGAATAATATTTATTCCACTAATATGAAATAATCTCCTTAAAAATGCAGCATTGTGAAACTTTAAGTAGATAGAGAAAGTGTAAGTGTTTTCTTAGGAATTCTGCTGCTAATCCCATGCCATACAGATTCAAATAATGAAAGAGAGTAGAATAAGAGAAAAAACAAAGCAAATCATGAAATAGCCTGTTACTTTTTAACTGTAGTGAGCTTGTGCTAATTTATTATCAAAGAAGCTATTGCTTTTGGACAAGAATAAAATTAGTATATTAAACTCGTTGATTTTCCTCCAATATAATGATAATTATATAAAGTTATCATTACATATAGTATGTCATCCACTTGCACTTCCAGCATTTTACTTCAGCATTTTGTTACATGCCTGCTATCTTAGTTCTAAGTCAATAAGAGAAAAGAATAAGGCCTCTTTAAAAGTTTTTCTTTTCCTGTCTCAAAAAAAAAAAAAAAATCAGTGTGAAAGCCCATAGTATGGCTCACTGAAGAAATACAAGACTATAAAGGAAACTAACCTTATCGAGTTTTTAATGTCACCCTCCATAAGAATGTCTTTGACCAGACACATCTGGTGCCTTTTAAAGTATCAAAGTCATTTAAAAAACTAAAAAAATCACCAGTCCTTTTAAAAAGTTGACTTATAAGTCAGTGAAATTAAAATAGATACTCATCAATTTCACTGAAACTTTTAAAGGATAACCAGACACAAAGATCTCTCCTACCTAACACTTAAGTATTTGCCTCACCAGTCAAATAGCCAAAAGCAAGCCAACAGTTGTTTAGCTTGTCTTAGAAAAAAATGTTCTGGGTGTGTTTTCACACTACAGAAGTAGTTTTACCCCAAATCCCAACAGAATTTCAGAAAAGAAATATTTACTTGCCATCTATTTCTGTACCAAAATCAGCAGGCATACTGATACATATTCAGACAAAGCAAGGGTAAGGACCAACATCATGGATGTCACAAAAAGTAGGTATATACACTCTCTTGGTTCTAAGAGTATTAAGCTGTAGTAAATTCTAAGAAAAAATAATTTTCTCAACCTCTTTAATTTGCTAATTTAATACTCTCTATCACACCATTACTCAAATGTGTAGTTCATATATATTTTGGCTGAGAATATTTCTTGAGAAAGATTTGAAAAAATGGACTGCAAAGATTATGTAATTGGATATATTGGAGGAAGAGGAGGAAGGAAAGGAAAATAACTTCAGTTAAACAGGGTAAAGTAAAATTTGGATTTAAAACAATTTTTGCCAAATTCACAACCTCAAAAATCATAGTTATGCTCACTAAAGTTTTGGTAGACATATCCTGTGGTAAATATATCTTAAAAAGTCATACATCAGAGCTTGCTAGTACCTCAGAATAATAGTTATTTTTCAAATCTATGAAATTTGTTTGAAGTAAGATAACAATTCTGCATATCTTATACACAACTTGAAACGCCATGTGTAAGTGAATAAAACTGAGACAAACAAAGGAATTTTAGGGCCATCTTCTCTTCAAAAGCACTCATCCTCTTGATCTGCTGAAATAGAACTGTATATAATACCAGCAATTTTAAAATGTTGTAAAATAACCATGAATCCAACATCACTTTGACGTATGACCATCTTTTGTAGACATAAAAATGTTAGAAAAATAGATTATCAAATAATACTACTATGTTTTGGTTTTTTTCTTGTAAGAGATAAATTAAACCTGTGAAACAACTAATAAGTATTTCATCTACATGTCTTAAATATTATTTAAATACGGTGTTGACCTTACAAGGATTGCATAGGTAACATAATGGCTTGGTGCTGTCTGGCAAGTGAACTCCACCCAAAATTTCTGTCAAAGACTTCTTACACCTTGGAGAGAAGATATTCAGTGGCCGATGTAATCAGAAGCAAATACCAGGCCGGAGACTGGAGTAATATCTATGTTTAAAGTGTTTGTTTTATGCTGCGCTAAGACTCAAATTCAATTGCATGCCAAGTGGTCGAACAACAGTTCACACTCGTGTAGGTTTTTGAGCTATCCTGTGAGCACCTGCAAAGAGAACGTTTGAGCTCATAGGCACAAAAATTGATACAGGTGTCCATCAGCCTGCAAGTGGGCATATACATAACTGTGTTTTTACAGTTATCAACACAAATTGGAGCGGTAGACAAGCGGGATGTGAAAGTCTGTGCTAACCTGAGAAGGTTGTGGATGCGGCTTAAATGCCTAAGCAATAAGCACCTGAAGATCGTCCATGTGAATGAATGCAGAGAGAACACATAAGTGTGATAGCACAACATCTCTCAGCCTATATTTCAAGAGATTTATGCGTATCCAAATAGACTTACATCTTTTGTTCTCAGATCTATGGTATAATCAATAAAAACTATTAAAATTAAACCACCTAGTTTACCAAATGCTAGTCACAGGATTGTGAAAGCAAAATATGCAACTAATCACTGTCAGAGCTGCTCAAACAATATTTATAAAAATATTATTAAAATGTTGACATTTTAGGAAATATTAAAATCTAAATACTGAATCTATTTTAGAAAATTCTGCTTTAACACTTCCTGGGCTTTTCAGTCTTTGTCATTTTCCTTTTTGTGCTGGACTCACAGAATCACAGAATCATACAGAGTTGGAAGGGACCTCTGGAGATCTAGTCCAACCCCACTGCCAAAGCAGGTCCACCTGGACCAGGTTACACAGGAATGTGTCCAGGTGAGTTTTGAATGTCGCCAGAGAAGGAGACCCCACCACTTCCCTGGGTAGCCTATTCTAGTGCTCTGCCACCCTCAAAGTGAAGAAGTTCCTCCTCATGTTTAGGTAGAACTTCTTACATTCAGGTTTGTGCCATTTCCTCTTGTCCTATCCCTGGGCACCGTTGAAAAAAGACCACCCCCACCCTCTTGACTCCCTCCCTTTAAGTATTGATAAGCAGTGATCAGATCANCCACCAGGACTCCTAGGTGTTTCTCCTTAAAGATGCTCCCCAGCGGGTCAGCCCCCAACCTGTACTGGTGCTTGGGGTTATTTCTCCCCAGGTGCGACACCCTACACTTGCCTTTGTTGAAGTTCATCAGGTTCCTCTCTGCCCAACTCTCCAGCCTCTCCAGGTCTCGCTGCATGGCAGCACAGCGTTCCAGAGTGTCAACCACCCCTCCCAGTTTTGTATCATCAGCAAACTTGCTGAGAGGATACTCTATCCCTTTGTCCAGGTCATTGATGAATATATTGAAGAGGACCGGACCCAACACTGACCCCTGGGGAACACCACTTGTTACAGACCTCCAATTAGATTCTGTGTCCCTAACCACAATCCTCTGAGGTCTGTCTTTCAGCCAGTTTTCAATCCACTTCATTGTCCATTCTTCTAATCTGCACTTCCTAAGTTTACCTATGAGGATTCTGTGGGAGACTGTGTCAAAAGCTTTGCTGACTCCTTGTCTATCTCTCAATTCCTATCAAATATTGCAGTCTTCTCATTTGTTGATGACCTGTTCATAGTGCACAACAGGATATACGGTTTGAGGTGAGGACTTCATAGAAGAGAAGACAGATAACAGCTAAATGAACCACAATGTACATGAAGTAGCATGGTTTTCCTCCTGAATCAGAATTTCAATTTTATTTTCTTTTTTTTTTAAATTGAAGAAAAAACTCTGTCTTATATTTTTAATTACATTCAAAAATCTGAGAAAATCAGTTTTTTAAAATATCTAGTTCAGTAGAAAATCTAATGGTGTTGCCAAAAGTTTTGCTGTGATCAATGTTTAAAATGTTCAGCAGCCTCAAGTTGAATAATTCAATTGTAAAACCTCATTTTTTAAAGATTTTGGTCACAAAGTTATCCAAGTCTGTCATCTAGATAACAATCTGAAATGTTACTATGCAAATTTAATGATCAATCACAAGATGGTAATACAAAGTCAGCTGAAAGATCATTGAAATTAACATTCACTGAACAAACCAAAGACGTAATTGATTTGTGTGAAACAATCTGGTCAAACAATCTGGTAAACAAGAAAAGGGATATAAACTTCTCAGCTAGCATTTCACAAGAATAATGCAGGCTGTTTGTGCACAAAATATATGTAAGGCTGGAGAAAATGAAAAACAATTAAGCACAATGAATCCCCACCTCTGCAGTGCTGGCTGACCTACGCTAGTCGCTAAACCTGGGCATCTGTTCTGATGAGTGCTGCATTTGGAAGGGTGATACGTGTAGCAGCTTTGGTTGTGTGTTTTTCATCAAGTAAATACTGCAGGTGGTATAATCAGCAGAATTAATTGAGTTAGACTGTGTAAGAGGCTGCCAAAAAACTGTGCTTGATGCTTCACTTCTTCACTAGTGTCTCCAGCAAGTATGTCGCTAGTGCTAAGTGGCTTGGGGACTGCTGCCGCTGCTGCATGAGAAGCCATAAGAATATGCTGAGCTTCGTAAATGTGTCCATTTTATACACTCCATGAAATTCACACTAATTGATCTTCAAGGAAAAGCAGCTCCCTGTTCCATTACCGTGTCTTCCAAGTGCCTTTTAGGAACCAGCAAAATCGATACGTTTCTGTAAATAAAATGTGAACTATATCTGTGTGGTTATAAATTTGATAAAAAGATGGCAAATTTAAACTAATAACACTTTAATAAAATACGTATCTGTATATCAGTAATTATTTCCCCATGGCCACATTTAACTTGAAAGGAAATAATATACTTATGTAAAGAAATACTTTTTCATTTACTATTACGAGAGGGGTTTGCCTCTACCTTTTATTGTTTCCTAAATGCATTTTAATGTTGTTACTTTAATTATATTTTAGTCATGTTGAAAAAAGACCTATGAACCTGCATGAGCGTGAGCGGGTTCATAGGCAGGCACTCAGTGATTGCAGCTGCAAGCAAACGTCGTTGTGTTTATGCCGTCCCAGGTGACGATGACGTGGATCTGTCTGAGCTCTGCTTTTTGCCCCAAGTCCAAGGAAAGAGCTGTAGCCTTACTGTCTGTGGCCCACGTTTTCTGCAGAAGTTGAATCCTTGTAGACTGCAGACTTGCCCCATTTTTCCAAGCCCAAAGTTAATCGTGGTTCAATGAAACACCTTTCAATGCAATAGTATCAACAAGCTCCCCTGTGGCACTCAGGCAGTCTATGGAGATTGTGTTGCTTGGATCTACCAGTCCCTGGAGCAGACCGTTAGCTATGGTGACCAGTTCATTGACTCTGGCTGTCCCAGCTCTTCTGGACACATTGATCGAATGCTGCTTTTGACTCTTTCTTGACTTTGCAAGATATGTTACCACCTCATCTCTAGTGTGTCCAGCCAAGAGATTAATGTCTTGCAATGATGAAGCAACCAATTATAATACAACTGTTCCTTTGTAATATTTGTTACCCATCATGAAGTACTGTTGGCTCTCAGAAATGAAAAATCCTGTCAGGCACTTTTGTTTCAGTTCCTCTTATCTGTTTTTTCACTCTGCAAGTCCCCAGTGACAATTCCAGTTTAACATTCAATTTGCATCCATTTGTAGCTGAAGAAAAAATTATCTCTGTATTTTCAGTACATGATAAGCCTGCCAGGTGCCTTTTGACCATGGCACTAATCAGTTTATGGGAAGTTTCAGCTAAGGCTGGCTTCTTGTAGATAAAGTTACACAGTTTTTATATAAATGGAGGAAGGCCAAAACCACCTCTTTTCTTTAGGCAGGTGGCATTTTGGTTTTGCTCACACCCATTAATATACAAGCCACCAAGCTACAACGTTGATTTTGTTAAGATATTGAGTCCCAACTGCCCCTTGAACCATTTACAGATATTTTAATTCTGTGCTTTCTCCTACAGTGCCTCAGCAGTGTAAAACCCCAAGCTCTCTATTAAAGACTTACAACCCATAAACACTGAACAGTTTTACACATCAATGCTTTTAAGGTACTACGGTTAGCTACATCACAGACAAATAGCTTGCTGGCTTCTTTGCTCTCCTGTGGCATTTACTTTCCAACACATAGTATTTAAACATGTTTATTCAGTTTTGGATCTGACAGTTTTAGAACTGGCATCTCAGTATCTCTCACATTTTCAAAACTACCAGTTCTTATGTTTTCACTACTTTTCCCAAAGGGGAAAGCAGATTATTTCTGTATTCATAATACGCAATTCATACTATCAAGTTGTTGAATTCTTCAGTGACTTAAATGAACTCAAATGGTAGTCCCTTGAAATGATTCTTTCCAAAAAGGTTAATAAAACCTAACTCAACTTGTGCTCTGGTTTCATAAGGTAACCAAACAGAGCCCTGGCAATAATTTTGGCAGCAGAAAGGGCATCAGCTAAATCCCTGGTAATTTTTCTCCTGAAAGTATTGTAGAAATACAGGATAAAATACGTTGTAAGGTTATTTGATTTTAGAGGTTATAGGCTCAATATTAGCTTTAGGAAGTGTTCTCTTCTTTATGCTATATTAGAAGAAAAGGAAAAGGAGCAGGAGAAGTTTCTTAAAGGCATAAATTATGAATCTCAGGTAGGACTATAGTTCCTCTGGTATATAGTCCTTTGAAAATTCACCTTCCTCCTGAATAACAGGAACTACCATTTCAGAAGTACACCTTTTAACAGAAAGAGAAGGCAGATACACTTGAACCTGGTAACATTCAGTTTCTCTGGTAATGCTACAAATATAATGTCTTTCTAGGTATTTTGACTAATTGCCTATATTGCAGAGAAACTACAGGACAATTTTGTTTTGTCACCCTACAATAACAATAAACTATCTGCAAGTTTTATCTTCTACTTACATGCCATTTTTGGCACCATGACAACATGGCCAGCCTTTATATTTATGCCTAACATAAATTAGTGAATGTTTCACTTGCTTTTAAACTAATATTCCTACCATGCACTGCATAAACCTTTCCATTACTCCAGTGAAGAATTCCTCAGTATGTGCATCCTACACTCTGTTTGTAAACACTTGAAAAGCAATGAAGTATAGTTCCTGTTTTGGCATCTTTTTTCATATGTTGCACGCAGGCTTGGCATATGCTATGTATACAGTTTTCTACAGTCCTCTGTGAGAGTTGTTTTCAGCTTTGCTGTTGCTTTATTTGTAGTCATCTTGTGTCCTGCTTATTGTGGTCTTCCAAAGTCTTGTGAGGCTCTGAGCAGGTCAGGTGGGCCCAGAATTTCCTCAGAGAGCACATGAGGTTGTAGTTCAGAAATCAAGACCAGTGCCAGGGGGTGGTGACCTGGTGATGGAGCTCTGTCTCACAGGTAGATATGGCAGACACGATAATCATGATGCCTGGTGAATTAGAGCACTAATTACTTCCATTGGCAGCAGTGCGCCTTCCTTTTCTTGCCAAATCCTAATGGCTTCCTAAGTGATTATTTCTGAATCTTCCAATAGTTTCTTTGTGGGGGACTCTTCTGGTCAAATGAGAACTCCACAGTAAAGATACCTACAACCATGTCAGTCATGGTTAGACTGTGTAATCAATTACAGAAAATAGGTACTTCTAGGGAGTATTTCAACTTACCCTAAAGTGGATTTCTAAAATAGATTAATTATGTTCCAGAAGATCATACTTCTCTCCAATGGCTACAGAGGAGTCTGTACAAATTGTTTTGGGAAACAGCAACACTCTAGGTATCTAAATCCAAATGCATATAATTACTATCCTTCAAATCTTCTGAGATTTCTGTGAAGGATTCAGCAAAATCTACTGCTTAGCCTTATATCAGTAACGAGTTCTTCCATGTTTTCACTTCTCTCAAGTCTTGTATGTTCTCAATTTTTTGGTATAAAAAGGAGAAAGCTCAGGTTTTGAATCATAAGTTGTTTCCCTGCCTGCTTTAGCTGTAAACAGTTAAACGTATGAGTGTTAGTACCAGATATTTACAAAAATAAAATTTTCTGCCTACCACAGTTTTGATGACACCTGTGGCTTGAAGGTGCAGCATAGACCACTATTTAAATTCTCTTCAGCTGTACTTCACACTTCAGAGAGTACGTTTGCTGTACCCCTACTATGCCTGGTGTCCATTGATCAACTGGTGCTTAAGACGTCTGCAGCAAATATATTGGTTTTGATGTGGTCCAACTAACTGGGCATGACAACAGTAAGAGTTATACTCTTTTTGAGGGGGAAGAATGTTTTTGGCCTCTTTTGCCTATCTCTACTATTGCCAGTCTGGTCCTAAGTCTGTAGAGAAGGCGTCACCCTGAGTTTGGAATGACTTCATTGTAAGTGAATTTGTTGGGGGTTCTGTGAAGGTGCTGAGACACTTCCCTGCTGAGTGGACCAAAGGACTTCCTGCCCAGAGAAAAGGAGTGTAAAAAGGGTTGCCCTTTCCTTTTTCTGCTGCACCAGCAGCAGAACAGCAATATGCTAACTATCTAGAGCATGAGCAGTCCAACTAACTTCTTACTGTGCTGGAAATATGACAAGAAATGGGGGAGAGTGCTCTAGAATACAAAATAAGACAGATGGTCTCTTAAAAAAATTAGCAACAGCAAATCTCTCTAAGAGGTAGTTGGGGTCTGCAAAAAAAACCTGAAAGAACAAGAGGAAGCTAAATTAGTGTTTCTGTTCCAATTTTATGCGTGCACAGTTGGGTGGGCCTTCAAAATACAGGGCCAGAGTCTTCTCTGTATTTATTTAGGTAGAGATGCCACTAGTGAATTTAGCAATCAATCAGCAGTCAATGCAAGCCAGTCCAAATGTAATGTTTGTATTGAATTTTCTGTAGGAGGCAGAGGTAAGATGAGGTTGAGGGTTTTTTTTCCCTCTCACTTGTCTCTAATTTAACTGTTGGAAAACTCTCAATGTGATGCATCTGTGAATAAGATAGATGTGGTGCTTAGAAGAAGAAAGGTATTAAAGCTAAAGTAATGCATTGTGCAAGCAATTGATTAGGGTTCATATACAAATGTTGTATTTCTCTTTGGAGTGTCTAAATGCTGAGATGGAGAGCATTTCCTCACTTCTGCAAAACTACCAAGGCCCAATTTTGACTCCAAGTGTTTTAATTCCAGTAGTTATAAGCACATTAACAGAAGTAGCAGTCTCTACCAGGG
>VXAK01005809.1:40622-70428 GCA_013399435.1 Arenaria interpres | reverse complement strand
AAAAAAAAAAAAAAAGTTTAATTCTGTGACAATGGTATTTGCTTCATTGTAATGATGTAAATCATGACAGTTCTACTGGACATAAAGCATGACACAAGTGGCAAGGCTACCATCAAGGTCTGCAAAGAGTCCAACTTGTAAATCAGCAGCAAATGGTTAGAATAAGAGCCTTGCGGCTCAGACCAGAAAAAGTGGGACTGGCTGCTAGGACAGCATGGACATTGAAGTGTTGGAGCAGGTCCAAGAGAAGGGCAATGAAGCTGATGAGAGGTCTGGAGAATAAATCTTATGAGGAAAGGCTGAGGGAGCTGGGGGATGATCCCTGGAGATGTTCAAACAATGGGTTGACATAGTGGTTAGTGACATGGTTTAGTGATGGTCTTTTATCAGACTTAGGTTGATAGTTGGACGAGATGATCTTAAAGGTCCCTTCCAACCTAGACAATTCTATAGTTCTATGACTATGAACAGAAAAGGTTTAGGACCTTAGTTATTGAAGAAACTGGGGAAATCTTGTAGAAGGTCACTGAGCTGTCAGGTCTGTAAGGGGAGCTTCTAAATGACAGAATCAAACACTTTTTTTCAAGCTCGGTGCACAACTGGTATAGTACAGCCTGTGCAAAAACCATAGATGCCACAGTAACCTGCTATAATGATGACTGAGGCACTTGGCAAAAGTCAGCATTTCCAGGCATTTGATCTGCCTAGGCAAGCTGCAGAGGACTGCTTTCTTATCATCTTAGCAAGAATTCCCCATTTGGATCTAGTGGCATGTGCTACTACTTCTGTGTGTAACATCTTGGGTTTGGGGCCTTAATTTTTTTCAGTAGAAATTTCAGTAGAAATCTACCCAATCTCACAAGGACATCTTGTTTCTAGAGGAATGCAAGCAATTCACTTTGAGCTTCACCAATTAAAAAGAATTTACTGTTTCAAATTACAATACTGACCACCAGATCAATTCACAGTGAATGTGTACTTTCAGCTCATTAATGAGGCAAAGCACCAGAATCTAACCACCTGAAACCTGACATGGAAAACTGCTCCTTAGAAAGTTCCTTGTCTTTCTGGGGATTTTAATATTCACATATATTCCTGGCATCAGCACGCTTGCCAAAGAAACTGCATTTTCTTGGACAAGTATTGCTTTATAGTCTTCAATACAAATACTTGGGTCAGGTCATTCTATGCCTGTTCTTTATTATTTACTCTGCCGTACCATGCACTGATGAAGCCAGAAACAATAACTCTTTGAAATTATTAAGCAGCATTTTCTCTGGAAATGCTGACTTAGATTTACATACGTAGGGCAGGGAACCAACAAAGATGCCACAGAGTGGAGTGAGCAGAGGGGCTCTGTGAAAAAAGGAATGGATAAAGCTAGAAGACAGATACAAAATACTGTTTTTCTCTGTTCTTGTCCTTTAGGAATGGCAGGGAAATGAAGTAGCGCAAGAGGAAAACGGAACCAAGTATTCTGTCCTCTGTCAAGAGCTGCCCCTAAGAGACAGAGAGGCAAGGCTGGAGTTTTCTGCCCATTAAACATGTTTTGATGACCTCTGCAAGTTGCACTGGATCTCTGAAAGACTTTCCAGGTGAGTGAAAGTCAAATCAGATTGGTTCTAGGAGATAAGGTCCTATAGATGTGGTCTGATGCTAGGACCGCATATCTGCTCTATTATTGTCCATGTAAAAGAGAAACCAAACTTCATCAACACCAGAACAAGGAGATATATGTACGCACAGCTTCATTCTTGTTTGCCTCCCTCTGAAAAGCTTGTTCCACAACATGTTTCATCTTGCCATGTAAACATCGCTGTCTTCGTATCTCCTTAGATTAAATTTTGATTTAGAACAATTTTACTAGAATCAAGCTACCTAAAACTTTCACCTGATTTCTCTTACAAGTTTTTAACCTCTCCAGTTTTATAAGACTTCCTAAGACTCCAGCTTCAATAAGACTAAATGTGTGTTTCTAAATGTGAAGTTTCTAAAGCACTAGAGTAGACTGAAACACTTCTTGAGACAGAAATAGCCGTCTGAAAATGCTGATCCACGTTTCTGGCCAAGAAAGAACAGTATACCAACTCTGTGCATTCCTAATCTTGAAAGCTTCCCAGCATCAGTTCACTCCAGCACCAGTTCACAGCACAGGGCTGATTTGATTTTCACTGATTGCCAGCAGCCTCGAGGGGCCAGCTGCTCTAGCAGCTGGAGACCAGCCAGGAGTAAAGTGGCCCTGGCCACCATCCCCTGTGCTGATGGAAGGGGAAGGAGGCATACAAACTACTGCAGCTACTGCTTGAAGATTCCTGAAATGGGGCAGAAATCCAGAAGCTGCCAGCTACTCTAGTTTTTTGGTCCAAAATCACTGAAAATTTTAGGTACTACTTTGTTCATTATGCAGACTTTGATAAATACTATAAACATTCTAAAAACTTGTTAAAAATAGGGTAACAGAATGACAGATTTCTCACAGTTTTTTATAAATTTGAAAGTTAAAAGATGTGCTTTATTAGCCATTACTGATACTGATTTATGCAGATTCAGGAGTTGGTCCTTTATAAATATGTTGGAGTGTATTCCTGTAGGTTCAAAGATATTGTTAACAAATTCTTAAGTGCAAAAATTTCTTAATATAAATTTGTGGCTTCTGTCCCTCATCTAGGCATATACGCAATGAGGGCAACTATAGAAAATGTTCTTTCTAGTTACATAAACATATTTGGTTGTAAAATCTAAGGCTTCGACCATCTAGACAGATGAAATTGTGAACACCTCTGGGATCCTAACGTTTCTAAATACATTTGTTGGCCAGGAAGAACCTATACTTTCAAGTAACCCTCCACATCAGCCTACGTGTACTTCAAAGGTTTCTGTCTACCTTTTGAAGTTCACTATACATATCCAAAGCTTTTCTAAGTGGAGACTGGCAGCTGCAAAAATAGACTGCAAATCTGGTTTCAGCCAGACTGTAAGTAGATTTAAAGGCATGTTTTAAAAAGTCCTGAGAGCCTGTCTTGATTACTGTGCCAAGAATTTCTACCTTGACATTTTCACTCAGTAACTCCTTTCCCTAGTGGCCCATCAGAAACCTCTCTGCTCCTCATCACCTTTCCCTTAATGCTTCTTAAGAAAAAACAGCTCTGGATATGAAGTCCCTGATGTGTACTGCCTCCAATAAAAGGCTGGAGCAAATGGTCAAGGCCTTATCTACAGATAAAATTACAAATATTCTTTCCACATGCTGGTATATTGATAGCAATAGGAACAAGATACATGCACTGTGCTTTATTCTTTAATTCTGTTATAGGAAACAACTGGTGTGGACTACATTCCTCCATTCTTCCCCAAAATGACCAGAAACTTCCTCTGTTATTCATGTGCTCCATACTTGAGTCTTCAGTCCATAGCATCTTGAAGGTACAAAACATCAAGAACTGGTGAACCTAAGTCACCTCTTTCTGTATCAATTGGTATGAAAATGCTTTAAAAGACAGCAGTCATAGTTACTCTATGACATAGGTGTAAATAATAAGGGTACATCATAGAGACATGCAACCTCTTTAAGGTTAAAGTTATCTCTTCAAGCTCAACAAGCACACCAGTGTGAGAGCAAGGAATAGGACGTTTCAGCTCAGGTACCCAAAGGAGTTATTACCTCAGCAAATCCACAATATTTTTTCATCCATGACGTCTGGTATTCACAAAGAACACAGTTATATATTTGTTACAGCTGGAGGTTTCTTGTTTGAACATCTAAGTTCCTGGTCTTTTGAATCCAAACCTAATACAGTGACTGGCAGTCTTTTCTGTAACATGAAAGAAACCATTTTAAGAGACAGTTTTCCTGTGTAGAAAGAGACAGATTTTTGCAAAGCACCTAACAATCAACATCAACAGGAAAAACACATAATGACTTGAATCTCGCTTATTAAGACTGAAAGAAGAGAAGAACTTCTGGATCCCTCTTACTGGGAATTGGGTTTAATGCCATATTTAAGAGTTTGCTATGGTTCCCGATTTGATTGTGATGTTTGGCAATGCTAGATTCATCATATTCCTAATGTATAATTATTTTGAGCTACATCACTCTTAATAGGTCTTTGAAGGAATGATGTCAGATACTTTTTTAATATATGGGGCCCACTTACATTGAGTTTGTCAAAATTTAAAATAGATAAGTGTCAGTGCTGGCAGGAGACTTGCCTTCTTCCTGGAAGAATTTTTTGGTTTGTTTTTCTTTTTCTTTTATGTAGCAAAAGAGAAAAGAAACTGAGCATGAGAAGAGCAGTTAAGATATTCTGGGTAAACCTGTAGTACTTTGAAAACACACTTGGTGGTTGATGAGATGTTGAAGTGCTGGTTTTTTCAAAGATGAGCGTAAGAAATTATTGCTTTTGATACCCCTGCCAGTGGCTTGAAGCGTGGCTCCTCATTCTTGCCTGATCAGTGTTTCAGAGGAACTGTTCTAGGTCATTTATTTGCCTTCACTGATTCTCTTTTCCAGAATAAGAATTAACTAGTGCTCTACAGCGGTACAGGATTTATCCTGAATTAAATCACTTCCAAAGTAGGTGTATTATATTCACAGGAGTCTCATTTTAGTTTTTAAGATTTACTGTGAGGTTTTAACATAAATATGGAAAAAACAAGTATTTTCTTGTCTATATTTTATGTTTACCATTACAGCATCCATACAGTGTTTAGTACTGCATTTTTTTCTTAGAAAAAAGATCTGTCTTAATATTTAGGCAGTACAGAATGACTTATCAGTATTAATATTTGCATATTGTTTTATTAGTTGTGTCATGATGCCAAAGAACTGTTACTGAAAATTAATTATTGATGAAGAAATTAATTACAGTAAGAATTCACTGGAGGAACAGTAACATCTGGCTTCATTCGTTATGATTCCCATTCTGATAAGGCTGTTAATAAAATTAATCAGAAATAAAAAACAAGCATCATAATGTGTTCTGAGAGGTGGAACTGCTATACTATGACTGCCTTGTCTAGGCTTAGCTTGTCTAGCCCTTGTCTAGCTCTGCTTCCCAGTGTATCCAGTACACTAAAATCTAACAGCTGACAGTCCTGGTGAGGTAGTGTTGCTTTTTCCTTTAAAAAAGATTATAGGACACCTGCTCACACCGTGGCTGCTAAGCCATACAGCTTTTCCCAGAAAGTGATCAAGACAATTCAAAATCTCCTAGCCCTTCTTCTCCCCTGCTGCCACCTGGGGCTTGCCTTATCTCCTCGGTGGGCTGCCAGAGAGAAATGTCTCATCTCCATCATTCTCTTGGTTCTGTTGTCCTTGGTTTTTTCACACTTTCTCTTTACTCCCTAGTCTATATATAGTGAACCGTCCTGTCCCCTAAACCCCTCTTTTGGCTAGATTAGGTACAGTGACGTTTTTCAGTTGTCAGATAAGGGGACAAAACTGTCAGCCAGGTCTTCCTCTCTTTCAGATGGGGGATTTTCATGACCATATCTGAAAATGTCTATGTATATACTTATGTATGTACATATGCATGCATTGTCTCCTATATAATTCAGGAGACACTCTCTCTCTCAGCTCAGCATTACCATCTCTGGGAGGTCAGCGTTGAGCTCGGCAGGCAGCAAGAGAGAGGGGGCAGAGTGGGAGCAGCAGGTTATGGAAAATAACACTAACCACGCTTGGGGAACGGGCTGTAATTAGGACAGATAATTTTATCAAGCTCAAGTGAGTTGTGTTTAGCAGAGTTTCAATGTCATTGTCCTGGAGACAATGGGGAAATATATGACAAGTTGGGATGAGAGCCTATAGGCCCCCACAGCTTTGCCATGGTTGTTTCCCAGGTCAGCTCCAGAATTCGTACAGCTGTGACACCGCAGCTCTGCAGCTACACACACACACACCAGGGCATACCCTTTATCTTCAACTAGCTTCAGTCAGGGCTGCAAACACGATGAGCCTTAAGCATGTTTTGGGGTCTAGCTCTCTTTCTAGCATGCAACTTATACACAGGCCTTTATTAAAAATGATACTTTAAAGTTAAGGAAGCACTAAACTGTTTAGTTGAATAACACTCCTAAAATAATTTCCTGAGTTAAGGGAAGGAGATTAAGAATGGAGTACACCCTTGCACAGAAAATACATACCTATAACTTAAGCAGTGATTCCCCACAGAGGCAGTGAAGGTAGTCTGACAATTTCCAACATCTAAGATACATGTTACTGGCTCAGCCTGTGGTTAAGGGGCTCTTTGGGGAGCAGATTCAAGATCCATGATCTATATATTCTCAGGAGACTGTCTCATAGAAATTTTGCAGAGATTTTAAATATGCTTTTCGAGGCTATGTGCTGCAGTAGGGTGTCTGCAGGCCTGCTGGAAACTTTTGCTTATTCAGCATCTGGAGGTGTCAGCTTCAAAATGATGTTTTAGCCCAGGGGCTGAGCAATTAGACCTTGATCCATTAAGATACTCTATTTAAGAGCTCTCTTCACCCACTCCTTCCCCCCTCCCCAATGCAGCAGTAGGGAAAGTAACAGAGCTTTCTGTAAGTAGTATGCGTTTCACCTTAATAGTATATCAAATGAAATGAGGCCAATTCCCAGCTCCATGGAATTAAATGAATTTCATATTTGCAGAAGTCCTTTATATTGCAATTGATTTTAAGATTTCCCTCTCTTTTTTCTTAAAGTCTTTGATTATTCCTGCCTCTCTTCTGCACTTTGCATTTAAGGCTTCATTATTATTGTTATTACTGTTTGGAAATTGTCCAATCCCGGTAGGTTTTTTTTTTTGCATTGCATAGAAAAGTATGAACTCTGTACCATTTCCACAAGGCATGCTTTATCATAATTCATGAACTTTATCTGTCCTGTAAAACGAGTGAGCTTCTTACATGCATTTCATATTAGGGAAACACCATACACAATCTGATGACCAGGAATAAACTTTTTTTTTCTTTTTTGCTATAGACACTACAGTTTGGTGAAAAATCTGGAGGTATATTTCTGACTTAAAAGGACAAATCTTTTTTTTTTGACAATTTTTTTTTTCTGAAGTTTGGGTCCATTTTTCAAAGTGTTCATAGGTGGGGAAGAGAAACAACTGAAAAGCTAAAGTATTCATATCACTGTTTTTTAAAGGAATATGCAGGATTATTATATTCCAAATCCTTTTTCATGCTGAAATTTCCTAAGCTATTTTTAGCTTAGAAATTAGCATTATTTTAGAAAGAGAAAAATATTCAATACAAATCAATTTTATATTTTTTATTACAGTTAAATTGTAATTTTTTTCATGAATTTTAGATTCATCAGACAACCAAAGATTTCATTTTTACCAAACTCCACCATATAGAAACATTTTTAGGCAATGCCATTTTAGATATTTTTAACATATCCCATTGTTAATATGTCCAGAAAGTTTTCATTTGAGTGGTTTCTAATCAAGCATAATTGATGAATTTGCATGGCAAATACATATTAAGCCATCTCAGAAGGAATGCACAGACACTGAACAAGGACTTAATGATCAGCTACACAACATCTATGGGTATAGCTTCATGAGGATACATGAAAAGCAACCAAAAAGCCCCAAAACCTACAGAGCTGGTATAGCTAGGAGGAATAACCAGATGGTGAGGTTGTAGAAGTAATAACCAGATGGTGAGGTTGTAGAAGTAATAACCAGATGGTGAGGTTGTACTGCTTAAGAATTGCACTGCCACTGAAAGACATAGTCATGGCTATGGACCGTGTCAATGCTGGTGCCCCAAATTTTCTTATCATCACAGATGTCTCGAAATACTTCCTTGAATCTCTTTGGAAAAACAGGTTGGAAATTATAAAATTGCAGCAAAAGCAGAACATTTACCAGACAAATAAACGCATACAAAGACTTTACTTTACTGCTTATATTTTAGTTAGTACCTAGAATGTACTGAATGGGGGTATAGATTACCTAGGGTTACTGCCAGTGTAACAATAGATTCTCTGCTTGAAGACACTGATGTTTTCTAAAGTCCTGCAGTCAGAAAGACCATCAACCTGCTCTGGCTGGACCGTCACCTTTTTGTGTTCCCTCTTCTCTAGGAGAAACGAGTATCTGTAACCCAGGTACTTTGTACAGCAGGAACAAAACAGTTGCCACTCTGTTGAGCCCTTAGTGGGTCACAGAGAGGCACACACAAAAACACTCTAGTCTCATTTGCATTTTGTGTCATCAAAATGACTCTAGGGGTGAACAGATTGCAGTATAACTAATCCTAAAAGTTTAAAAAAAAAAAAAATAAGTAAGGCAAGCCCTGGAAAAATAATCATATTAGAACTGAAGTCATGAGCTATTTTTATTTAAGAAGGATCATTTTGACATTCTGAGCTTTTACTCTGTATTTCTTTCATGCTTTCAACTTTTTGCTTATAGCCAAGAGGGTTAAAATCTTATTTTTTCCATTCTGCTGTTATTGTATGCAATCTTTTGGCTCCAGGACCTGGGCTTTAAGAAAAACGTTATAAGGCTCATAATAATATTATAAGAATGACTTTTCAAATTAAGGCTTTGTAAAAGGAAAAATTCTTTTTTTAAGGCTACAAAAATAGCACACATTCATATGTGTATATGTGCATGTGTACATGCATATATGAATGACTAATGCGTGCCTATGTCCACTGGGGATTGTAAGCATGTTTGTTTTCTTGAAGTACCCAAAATTCTCTCATTCATAGCCTAAAGACTATATTTAGAACTTTTATTCCTTGGATGCAAAGTTTTTTTCAGTCTGATTCATAATTTTTCAGAATTTTATTTTGTCAAAATAAATCAATACTATGTGCATCCATGAAAGGTTTCTTACAAGTTTTCCTGGTTTGCTTTAGAAGTCTGAAATATAGGTTGAGTAGACATTGTTCTATTATATCAGTTTTGAGACTCTGTAATCTTTTAATAACCTCTTCAACTGTTATACATTGTGTTCCTAATTCCTTATTTTACTGCCTTGGTAATCCAATTCCTAGTGCAGGCAAGTCTCTACCTTACTCATTTTTTAAAGTCAATGCAATAATGACTTATTTTTCCTTATCTTTTGTGTATAATTCATCATTTCCTCTTAGCTGGATTTTTTAGTTCAAGTTTCTTCTGTGCACGTTTAGAAAAGCCATTACGGCAGAAGTAGCTCAAGCTGTTGCTAACCTGTAACCTCACCAAAATATACTACCAGACCTCAAATACAGAGCAGGGAAAAATTAGGCTCACCTATTACCTCTTGAAGTGCCCAAGAAGTAGGGATTTAGTGGAAAGCAGCTGATTCTTTTGACTCGGGTCCAGTTCCTCTTTCTAGGGGGCACTAAACTGAAAATATACCTTCTGCCTGAATATCAGCCTAAAGTACTAATTGCTCTGTTCATTAAAGATCGCATTGCATCAGAATAGATTTGTTTGGAATTTGCTTCCTGGTTGTAATCCCATTCCTAATACGGTATATTATATTAGGAAAACACTGTAATATAGTTCCTTTTTCCTAAAAATTCTTTTAGTTCTCACTTAATAGACAAATCAGCCGTGTTTCAGTGCTGTTCTCTGGCCTGAAATAGCTGTGCTCCTGCACCCTTCAGCTGTCTTTTTTCAGGGTTACATTAAACAACCCTTGCAGATCTTTACAGGTGGCATTTTCTTGCACTCCTCCAGAAACCAACCGCAATTAGTCATTACAGGTGACAGTGAAGAGAAAAGCAAGCCCAGTAGAAACTGTCCTGGCGCTAGAGTTATTGGCCCCTGGGGCTCAACCCAGTGGTCAGCAAATTCGATAGGAATCTCTCCATTGATGGCAAGAGGTAACATATCAAATCTATAGAGTTGTGTGAGCTCTCCAGAGCTTAAATCTGCAGAGCATCAACAGTGTCCACACTTCTTGGCTTGCTGTAGATAGACCAGGGGCCAGAAATCACGACGGTGATCTGCTTCAGAAAAGAAATGCTGAAATTCCCCAGAAATCTGTGATCTCTTAATCCTACTGCAATTTGTGTGCAGTTTTGTCTAATGTCTGCTAGTATTGTGTCAATAAATGCTAGAGATAGGTAGAGTACAGACAAAAAAAAGTTTTGCAGCTTAGTAAACAAGTCATTTCTGTATTTTGGAAATAGCTGATGAAGGCCAGAAAAACATCTGGAAATTCTCTGGCCACGATACTTCTCCACGTGCAAGATGTGTAACATTTTCACGGAGTGAGATCAGCTGTGATTTAGGAAAAAAAAAAAATCCTGGTCAGGTTTTGAGGAATTTTTTACACTACCATGAAATCTTCTGATGACATTTTATTAATCTTGGTCTTGTTTTATTTATCACAGCTTGTTGTTATAGCTTTCTTTAAAGCAAAACAAAACAAAACAACTAAAAATCAAGACCAAAGTCTTCACTTAAAGATTTTGTGTTTAATGGCAGGCATTGCCTCTTAGGGCTTGACTAATTTCTTCACAGATTGTACACAGCTTGCTTCCTGTAATGAAGCCGTTTACTTTAATACATTTCCCTCAGATTAACTGAAGCAACAGAATCTGACAAAAGTGAAATAACAACATGTCTTTATAAGCTACTGACTTTCATCTATGTAAAAATGCTACCGCTGCACTCCAGTTAAAACTTAGATTCTTTTCAAACAACTTACCAGTGCCTAACTGGATTTTCAAACCAAAGAACTCGAAGTGTTATTGCCTCCTGCATCCGATTAAATTTGTCTATAAATACTGTTTAATTCTCTTCCACATTTGGTGAGTCTTATGATAAATGTCTTTTTGCTGTACTGATATTCTAGTATTCATCTCTCTTCTTCTAAAATGCCACATTTATTATAACAGAGGCATATTTCTTTTCATAACATGAAATCCGAGGCTGAGATCTCTAGTAACTCACTGTATGGGTCCTATTCTATTATTCTTAACAAAATCACAATTCTATGTGTGTATTTTTTTAACATGTCCCAGGCTTTATTCCCACTATTTTCCCCTGAAATTACTGGTCAGTGTGGTAGATAGTCATGTTAGTGAAATGCTTGGAGGAAAAAACTTCTCTCAGCTGTGAACTAGTTTGTGCCTTAGTCTGTTTGGATGCTGTGGGAACCATTTCACAAGAAAATCTTTTGTATTGTGAAAGACCACTGCTGTTTGCTGCCCTCAAAAGGGCAGGACTTCCAGTGTCATTAAATATTCCACATAGGATATAGAAAATTGAGCTCTTGGCAACAACCTTTTCCCAATTAGTTGACATGCAAAATGAAAGGGTATTAAAAGGAGACAGCAACGACTACTGTGACAGTCAAGCTGCCCTCACCCATGATCCAACACTGTTTGGATTGAAATGCAAAGCATTTCACTGGTGTGGTATTAGGAGGTAAGGCATGATTAGAGGCATCTGTTGCTGCTGATGCGCAAGCCTATAGGAAGACGTGGTTGGGTGTCAGTATCATCTTTCCTTATTGAATATCTCAGGGAATTGAGGTGTGAGGGGCTTAAAGGGAAAAGGAAAAATAAAATATCTCTGCCAAGGTCTGAAAACAGCTGGAGAATCAAGTACCCAAGTGAGAGAATGCTACATTTAAGTTTACTCATGCGACCTTAATTCACTCACTGTCCATATGTTTCACTGCAGCCTTAAATTGCTCAGTCAGAACATTTTTCCATAGGGAGTTTTCCCTTTAAATTGTGCTGAATAGATCTCCGAGTAAAGAAGTGATATGCTATTATGTCTAAAAAATGTTGGGCTTCCTTGCTGCATCTATAGAAACATATATCATAAGCAGGGCAGACTTCAGTGAGGGAAAGGACAATATCCATCATAAATGTTTCTGCATCATGTTAGGTACATTACTCAAAGGAGCATTTTTATAAGTGTTCACCAGTTAAGTCCTTCTCATTTTTTGGTTGGTTGGCTTGCAATTTGGACATTAACTTTGCAGAACTGCTGAGCACTCACTGTTGCAACTAGAGTTGGTGGGATACATACTTTAAATATGAAGTGAAATCAGTGGGATTCATACCTTAAACATAAATGTACAATGCTGAGTTGACAGTAGTGTGTAACTGCATTTCTAACTATAGACCAATTAACCTTCTGAGAGGTCCCACCTTGTGATGCTGCATGGACATATACACAAAGGGCTTAATAATGCTAAGTTCCTTGAAAAGTCAAGTTATGTGTCTCATACTGGGCACTAAAATTAGTAGTCAATTTCCCTCTTAGTCTCAATTTTCTTATCTGAAAAAAATAGTCTAATAGGAGCCCTTTGTCTCACATGAGTTGAATTAACGTTTATTAATGGCAGTGAAACACCTTAATACTCACGAGATTAAAAAAAAAAAAAAAGCAAGAAAAAAAAATGATGACATTCAGAACTGCGGATAAAATTAGTGATGATAGTGACAAGAAGGATCATTTTATTCTCAGTGTTCCTGTTTGACTTGCATTTAGGAGCACACATTGATTGATGCAGGGATCATGTGGAAAACAAGGTGAATAATGAATTAAAGAAGACAGTAGTGTTTGCAGCTAGGAAGCAGTGAGAGTGGGTGCTGAAATGGCTCTGTAAGCCTGTTCCTAACTTGAGGTTTTTTGTTCTTTTAAGGTATTTTCAGGTGCAGACTCACTTCTGGGAGACAAAAAAAAACCCAAAACAACAAAACATGGAGAAGATTGTGGACTGTTCCCCCTCCGCAGGTGCCATCAGCACGTACTGCACTGGTACCGTGTCAGTGCAGGCTGCTTCTACCCTTTCTTCCTAATGATGCACATCTGTCTGCTTTGCATGTGCAATTATGAAAATTAAATGGTTTTGTTTTTTCATAGCAGAGGCATCTGAGAAGCACAACTGAAAGCAGTCCTTTCCTCATGAGCACTTCCTCCACAATGTTTTTTTGGTCCTTTCTAAAAAAGTACCCTTTTCTAGGGATTTCTTTCCTGGTATGCCACTTCTAGCATAGGCAGTTCGAGACAGAGGGTAGCTGTTTTATAACTGGCAGCTTAAGTTGCTTTTCCACCAATTTTACTATGCCTTTTGGTAGGTGTATTTTCCACAAGTGTTACTTCTTTCCATATAGAAGAGTTGGCACATCTTACAGTAGTGCTTGATTTTTTTGTGATTTCTGCCAACCCAAATTTTACAGTGTATAGGAGAAATACATTCTGCTTTGTAATAGATGGCTGGAATTCGAATAAGTGTTTCGATTTTAAGCTCTACCCTCATCAGCATTAAGAAGTAACTGTTTGCCAATATAAACCTCACAGTTGCCACAGTTGTTTTCCTACTCAAATGTGGACTAAAAATGAGTTTCTCAGCCAGCATTAAAAGGACAAATGATAGCCTGCTACAGAAACTATTGCATTCTGCAACAGCAGTGTTCCCTTTTGAGTGACTAGTTCCTAAAGCTGGAGCAATAATTAAGTCACCGTAAGATCTATGTGTAAGATAGTTTTCATAAGCACACTGGTATTTGCTTGTATGATCTGTTTAGCTTTGCCATAGTTGGCTTCATTGACTTGCTTTCAGCCACTGTTACAGCCTACTGATGTTGTATTCAGTTGAACAGAGATGGAAGCTGAGGAGCATTAAGTGCACCTGGGCTCCCCCTCCCTCTTAACCCCAGTTGTGTCATTTCTATCTTCTCTGTCCGTCTTGGATCAGCATTTCTGGTAGGAGACAATACCTTGTATAGGCACTAAGAAACACCAAATGATTACAACTGCTACAGTTGGAAATATATGTTTTATGTGCTCAGCACCTCTCAGACTTGATCCTTCCTTTATCCATAGTCTGTATTGGCTTTTGTTCCCTTCCCCCATCCTGATGCACAGTCATGAACACACACACACACACTTGCACATGCACCAAATCCCCATTCTGCTCTGCAGAGTGAACTCCTCCTGTGCATATTCTCCTTGCTGGTTCTGCCCTATACTGTAGGTTTTCCACCCATTCACAGCCTCCTCCACCTACAGTAACTTTGTGCCCCTAAACCACAATCCTGTGCAGTTCTTAGCACCAGCTTCAGTGTGACGTGGGGTTGTACTTGGTGCTCTTTTGACCTTTCTCAGGCAGCTTTCATTAGTTTACTGTTGAGAGGTCCGACTGGGTTGCTACTCAGCTGTTTGCTGGCAAAGCTTGGCAGCAAGAGATGATACTGTTGCTCTTTATTGCAGAACCAATTATCTCTGTTATAAAATCAATAAAAATATGGGGCTATCGATTAAGAGGCCAGGCAATGGAGACAGGATAAAATATCAGTAGTATATACTAACACATTCCACATGCTCTTGGCTCAGGTATTATTCTTAAATGTGTATCTTCTTCTGAATGATCTCTTTGCTTTATCTTAGTGGGTATTGACTTGGTTTTTATCCATCCCCCAATAAAGTTGTTGCAAAACTGTAAAATAAGTAAAGAGCAACTCTAATGCAATTACACATTGATTTAACCTTGTTTTCAACATGGAAATGCTAAGTTCTGAAAAGCAGCTTTCAGGTGCTAGCTATGGGATTTATCTCCAAATGTGCAGGCGATACAATTAAGTGAGTACTGTTCATCTTGTCCATTGTGCCATTTAACTCCCAGTAAGTCCTTTTTCTTCAAGCGTAACTCTATAGCTGTCACAGCACTATATAACAGAGCTGTTTATTCTCTAGCTTGACTTATTTCATATGGGTTTTTTGGCAATCATCAGACTTAGCTGTACATGCATAATCTCCTAATCACTTGGCATGGTCATCTTACCTGTCACTGCTTCCTCCCTTTTCCAGCCAGCAAGAACTGGAAATGCTGGGGAAAAAAGGAACATTTCACATAGCTCTGCAGCCATCTGTCCACCTGAGTTACCACTGATGGGCTCCTCAGAGAGCAAACTTCACCTGCCAGAAGATCGAGATGGAAAATACAAAGGTGAAAACAGAGGTAATTTCCTCCTCTGCTCCACAAAGTAATGTTCCAGAAATAGCTTAGCCTGATTTACTGAAATAGAATGATAAAATATTTTGTAGGGTGTAAGCCCTGCAATAGTGAAATATCAGTTGATAAAACGCACTTGTAAACAGAATTTAAGTTTAGATAATGCACTACTTTATACTTTTAAAAAAAAGAGGAAAAAGAGAAAAAACAACCAAGGAAAATAACATTTACACTGCACAGGCTATTTTAAACTACAGCACAAAAGATTAATTATCTATTACTCCTATTTCCCAGTTCTATGAGAACTATGGCAATAGACAATTGAACACATCTTTATGTTTTGCTCAATAAATAGAATTGCTGCAAGTACTTAAGATTTTGATAGGCCCGTAAGACTTCTACTCTATTGTACTGACTGCGACTTTTTCCAGGCAAAAAAATCTCTAAAACTCAGAAGACAAGCAAAAAAACTCACCCTGCAGGCATTCATACATTTAAACATAGTTATTTCCTGTATTTTTAAGAAACAATTTCTCATCATAATTCACTACAACTCCAAGGATTTAGACATTTTTCAAAAACTTAAAGCAAGTGGCTGAATCTGTACACACTAAGTCATCAAGAACTTGTTACAAATCTTGTCAGATTTACACATGCAAAATCAGACCCTAAGCATTTTGCTGAAAGTTCAAAGCAAAGAAGTTGGAGACAAAAAGAGAGGCTTTGGTTCATTCATTATTGCAGTGTTATCCTGGATCATACTGAGCAGTTGTCAGGGAGTCCAAGTTCTTGTATGCAGAGAGGTCTGGCATTTCAGATACCATAATTCGTATTCTCATCAGTTGTAGTAGGCATTAGCCATAGGTAGTGATGAACTTTCCATGGTACACTCAAGACAGACAGAGTTCATAAATGGTTTCTTTACCTTGGTGACTTGTGCATATTTCCAAATATATGACCCTGGAGCTGATGCGTACGAGCAGTTTTCCATTTTAAGTGAAGAAGGGTGTGCTAGAAAAATTGCTAGTTTGGAGATCCCACATGGCATTTCACTTACTGCTGAAGGACTCTGTTGAGAGAAGCTTATAGGTGGAAGAAGCCTCGTATGTATATGATTAAATTACAAGATTTTGGACTAGGACTTTATATAGAAATATGATTGTACTATAGAAGATGGATTACTTATGGATTCCTTAATAAACTACAGGCAAATAGCATTTTTTTTTATTCATTTGTCAGTTAATTTAGATTAGAGGTTCATTAAGCAGAGTACTCTGTGAGATTTCCAGAGTGCACAGTTAGATGGGGTTACTGGGAGAAAGAGAATACCATCAATAATCACTGGAGCAGGGACTGTCCTTTGTATTTTTAGTCTCCTGTCCACATAGTTGAGATCTATCAACCCAGACCCTTTAAGTGTTAGCATAATAAAAATGTGAAGTAATAACAGTAACCTCCAGGACTGTGTGAATGTATAGGAAGTCACCTATTCCAAACAGGCAGGTGGGCAGCCAGCTGCTGTGAGATATGTTTGGCTGCCACGTGTCCATTCAAAGCAGCTGCCCTGGAGATAACGATGAGAATATGGGATGGAATATTCCCTCACTTTATCACCTACTGTGACTGTGTCACCTACTGTGGCCAAGGAAAGATGAAGGACCTGGAATGTATTTTTTCCTCCACACTCAGTATACACAAAATCTAGCTGAGTTAGTCGTGGTCTCATGAGTCTCTCTTTCACTAACCTGACCTTTCAAACTCCTGCATGCATGAGATCAATCACTTTGATTTTGGAACACGCTTCTCCACCCGTCCATCCTCCCTGGAGAGAAAGTACAGAATAATTGGAGAGGATTAGTCCAAATAAGCCAAACAGATGTTGGAGAAGGATTTCCTCCCACTCAGTCATCTTCTGACTGAAACTTATCTTGTCCTTATCACAGATGGCCCTTTCCGTTTGTCAAGCATGTTAATTTACTATTTAAATATGTACCATTTAGCTAGTACTGGAGACTTTTCCCCAACCTTCGAGTGAGAGTCTTGGAAAAAAATTCAATCAGTCTTGGTGCATGCAGAAGAAATTTGACATCATGACAAACAAAGTATAACTAAAATATAGTTTTACCAATAGACTACATTTAAGTTGCAGGCTTCAATGATGGTGTTGATATGATAGTGCTGGTATCCTTGAAGGTAAATTTGTATTTCAGGTTTGTCCGTTTTTATGTACGTTGTGTTCCCATTGTGTATGGATTTTTTAATAGTAATTTAAAGGCATGTCTGTCAGAAACTGCTAGTAACAGTAGGTGCATGGGCAGCTTACCCCAGTAAGAAATCTTGGCCCTGTTGATTTCCATGCATATGAACTTCTTCAAAGTGCAATGAACTTTAGTGGATCCGGTCTCCCACATTTTACATGGAAGACAGGAGACACGAGAGAGGGAGGGAGATAAGAAAAACACTAAAGAAAAATATCTGTCATATCTGTTTATCCCTTACCTCCAAATGGTCAGTAAATAATAAAACAGGAATACAGACCACATCAGACCAAGAGAGAGAAATGAAAAAAGACTTTCTGGGGAAGGGACAGAAAAATCCCTCGGAGAGAAGCTACAGATCTCCAGGTTTAGAATGTGCATGAAACTGCAGTTATGCAGGGAAAATGTCCAGCTTTCTGGACCTGCTTGGGAAAAGCAGCAGTCCGGAGGGAAGCAGCATCCGAGAGCCATGTTTCTGTGCTGAGCGGGAGCTAAGCAGCACAGCAGCAGGGTGCCAGCCCACAGGCACCCAGAGGTGATGGATAGGCCCATTAGATTTTAGCTTTGCTACAGAGAAGTCAGAGTGCTGTGTTGTTTTGTGATGTGATGCTGGTCCACTAGGGTCTGTGCTGTGTCAGTGAGCTAATTTGATATTCACTATCTAACATTTGCCTGATATTGCTTAACAGTCAGTGCTTTCTGGTATCAAAAACCCTCTATCAGTTTAAAATGTTGGGCTTGAGATTAAAATCATAAATTCCCCTCACTCCTATGTCCAGAAAATTTTCTGCTGCCAAAAAATCCATGAATAATTGTATTTAGGCAGTTTCATAGCACTGTTGTGAGCAGAAAAGGTCATTAACAATGAAAAAACTCATTTCCTCTATAAAGCTAGTTTTACAACCAAAAATTGAACAATGGCCATCTAGTCTTTGCTGAGGGTAGAAATCCACTTTAAAAAATGACATTAATTTTAAATAACTTACTTTCATATGTCGTGGAAATACAAGGGATTCTGTCATCTTTACCACCATTACTATATATATATATATATAAAAATTAATTAAACCTTCATTCTGAGGTATATAAAAAGATAAATAGTTGAAACAGAGCAAGTCACTAGCTGATTACTTTCTCATTTAGTTAGGTATCCTGCTGCAAAATTTAAATCTCCATTGGAAATACAGCAAAGCTTGGAGATTTTCAGAGCTAAGAATTTGGTTTTCACTCCTGTAAAGTTTATTAAAAAAATTTAAAGGAGGTCTCATTAGCGTTTTTGCGTAGACCAAATCTGAGTCAAATTTGCTACACTATTAAAATGTAAACACAAAATTTGGAAGAGTTATAAACAACTGCTTCATTTTGGATGACTCAGAAACATATTTCCCAAAATGATCTTCCCAGTTGAGAGGACCATGTGCAATTGCACAGAATCGTAGAATCATAGAATTGTTCAGGTTGGAAGGGAACTTTAAGATCATCTAGTCCAACCATCAGCCTAACTCTGATAAAAAAACCCATCACTAAACCATGTCACTAACAACTATGTCAACCAGTCTTTTGAATACCTCCGGGGATGGCTCCTCAAGCACTTCCCTGGGCAGCCCATTCCAATGCTTAATAACCCTTTCAGTGTAAAATTTTTTCCTAATATCCAATCTGAACCTCCCCTGGCACAACTTAAGGCCATTTCCTCTTGTCCTATCACCTGTGATTTGTGAAAAGAGACCAACCCCCACATCTCTACAACCTCCTTTCAGGCAGTTGTAGAGAGCCATAAGGTCTCCCCTCAGACCAAAGGTAAGTGCACAGGACAATGAAACCCACTCTTATTTCATATTTCAACACACAAAACAACTGTGTTACAACAATACTAAAAATCTGGCCAGAGAGGCCAGGTTTTCTTCCTTCATGACCTAATCTACAGTAGATGCTGTGTTTTGGTAGTACTCATGGCCTTCCATGGAGAAATAGTAGTCAGAGAATCACTTCATAATAATTAGTTTCTGGGTACAAGCATATAATATTGCATGATGCCATGTGAAGGTGCTGGGGATCCTGGAGCAGTGTGGTACTCCCAGCAAGGGTAGCTAGATCAGGAGAAGTCCTGAGCTCCTTTCTGCCCCTGAGATGACTAATTCAGTCTTAGTTCAGGTTCCATCACACCGCACTAAATCCTGCCATGTAGATGTAACTATTACTTCTTAACTGTCCCTGTGTCTTCCAAAAATTACAGATAGCAGGTCTGCAAATACCAAAGGTAAAATCAGAACTCATTAAGTAAGTCCCTCATTAAATATTTTGCACATACATTTCATGTGCTATCTGCCCCAGACTTGCTGAAATGTCAATGCACGAACTAAAAAATTAAGAACTGCATTTTTTTCCTTAGATAATCTAAATGTCTAATTTACTCCCTTTTTTTTTTTTCATTTCCAAGTTATTTGACACTTGTTCATGATCTACTGTTCTCTTACTATAAATTAGTGACATATTTAAATCTAGGTTAAGTCATTAATGTAAATAACCTTTGCTTCCAGATGCTACAGAGTCAGATAAAGACCTGAAGACCAGTGAATATAAAAACTTAGACAGCATCTACACTATTACATACTTTACCTAGCTTGAAACTAGCATGTTGGAACAAGCTCATTGTGTTTTATTTTTCAATGGAATTCACATCCATGATTTGATGTGCTTAATAGATCAAGAAAAAATCAAATTGATACAACCAGAGGTTAGTGAACTGGAATTTGGGGGAGGCATATGGGGAGGAATTGTAGGAAATATATGGAAAATTTGCGTAAGTTTAGCCTCAGAAATGGATAGTGATGTAGCTTTGTTGACAGCATGTAGGTTCAGCAGCAGCATGGAGTTCAATGCATGTTGCATAAATCCAGCATGGAGGCCAAATACTCCGATAGGTTAGACTACACCAAACTATGTGTTTTTACATGCTGCTGGCACTCAAGATCAAAGTTTAATGGTGTCAGTCTGAGGAAGAAGAAGCTGTCCATGTTGGGGATTGGCACCAGCCAGGCCACTGCTTCAAGCATGCAGTTCCTCAGACAATACCTGGACATCTACTGCAGGCCAAGGAGTGGTGCAAAAGAGATTTCCAGAGAGCATTATTTGTATGTATTTGAGGCTTTGAGCAACCTGCTGTACTGGGAGGTGTCCCTGCCCATAGCAGGGGGGTTGGAACTAGATGATCTTTAAGGTCCCTTCCAACTCTAACCATTCTGTGATTCTATGATTTCATTAATGATCTTTGATTTCTGTCCAGTTCCTGAAGAGAGAGTGCATTTTCTTTTTCCCTGTGTATGGTTGTGGCTTTTACCCTTTGCCAATGGTGACGTTGCTACTCTTTGAACAGCAGTTTCTGACACCCGTAAGAGTCATGGGCACTGGTGATCCTCTCTGACGTAGGTGAGCAAGAAAGAAAGTATGAATGGGTGATTAGTTTCAACTTTCTTATTCTCCAGTGCACTCATCAAAATACTGCAGATATCACACAGTGAAAACAACTGACACTACCAGTGAAAGTGAACATTTCCACCCAAGAAGCAGGACACTAGGCCAGTTAAGTATAACAATGTCTTGTTAAGGATTGGTTCCTCTCCTAAGACACTCCAATGTGTTTTTCATGACTACATACTATCCATGCAAAACATTTATACCACCTCAGATTGGCCCTATGTGTTAGGATAACAGGACTGCTAGAAACATTCATGACAATCTGTAAGGCATCAATCTTACCAGGAAATCTTGATTGCTTTCTTTGCCAGAGTTATGAAATTAGTAGGGAAGGCAAAAACGGTGGCTTTTTAGGCTGAAGAGAAGCATTTCATCAGTGTGTCATGAAATCCTATTCTCAGAAATATTTTAATTAGTTCAGATATGAACAGAATCATATAGGTCAAAAATTAGCTGAAGGGCTATAAACAAAGGATTGCATATGCAAAAACATTGTGCTGAATGCAAAGTAGAGAGTGAAGGGGTTTTCCTCCTTGTACAACTCCAGGGTTCAACTCCAGAGCTGGTATTTAATTTCTAGGAAAACGCTCATTAATGGACTTCAGGATGGGTACTAAATTAAGGGCTGTGGCACCATAAAGGAGTGAGAAGGAACTCACCAGGCCAAGGCTTTAACTCACCCATAACAAGGTGCCTTAATCCTCCAGCTCTCGCTGGCTTCACTTTAAGTACATATTTAATGAAGTTCCATTGCTAAGGCTCTTTTCCATCTCTCAGGCTTCTGAGTCTCATGGTCCTTTCTGTGCTGCACATTAGAGAGGAACAAAAGGGCGCTCTTACAGACTAGCTCATCAGAAAATGGGGAAGCTGAGGAGGAAGCTAATGCCAAATGGTTTTGCCTCCTCTTCAAATCTGGCAGTTCCTGTACAACAGTAGACTGTGACAGGAGTAGAGAAACATGGCCAGCTGGAGGGGAGCAAAACTGGCAAGCGGGGTGGCATTTTCTCATGCAGAAAATATATTGGAACTTAATGTTGTTTTTCAGAGCCAGGAAAATGCTGCCACAGGAGGAGCATGGCTAAAGCGCATCTGAAAAAGCACAGTGGGGCACGGGAGATCAGAGTCACCTTTTTTAAATTATGGGCTTGTTGTGGTGGGAACAGTCTCTTCTATGGGCCCAAACACAAAGCCATGGCTTAAAATCAACATCTATTTGGAGTCAAGCTTAAAGTCCCTTCAGGTGAGATGTACTGTAAACCAGCTGGCAACCTCAATAGCTTTGTGTGAGATGAGAACCCAGCATTTATTTTCTTCTCCAGCCTGCTTTGCTGGGGCACAGTGGGGATGGTTTTGAGCCTGCAGTGAATTGCATCCCAGTGATCAGGCTGCTTAAGGTTGGACGGAGAGCTGCTCCGTGGAGTTTGAGTTTTTTGTGATAAGGTAGGCACATTAAACTGCTTGCTGGCAAAGTCAAGAGGTAGCCCAAAAGAAGTCAAACATTTGTTGTTTTCAGATAATATGCTTGTGCCAAGCCTGATGACCAAAATATGTCCTGAAAATTTATTTGTGTTTGCTAAAGGACCAATATCCACCAGGGACTAAAAACATTTTGAGGTAAACTAAATGGTTTTCTAGGTGCCACATGTCTGGAGCTCCAGATGAGATAATGGATGTCAGCTTTAATCATTAAGCACACCAGCTTTGTATTATCTCCTAGCATCCTAATGTAGCTTAAGTACTTCAGAAGCTTGTTAGTGATGTAGTGGATATTAGTGTAATCAAATTTAACATTCAGCTTTAGTCTTTTTCATTTTCAGGTTTCTGTGACAATTTGAATACTTTGAGTTGCTTATTACTCAGTAACTAAGGAACACTGGGTTTTAGATCCTTCCCAGAGTCTACACCTCTTATTAAAACCCACTAATATGATAGTGGTTTTTTTTTCCTGCAAAAAGATGACTGAGCATCCCTATATTGCAAGTGTCATCAGAACCTTTAGATTGTTTGTATTCTGTGTTAATGGAGGATTCTCTACTGCTAAACACAAATGTCTGTATGGTATTGTTTAGATAAAAGATAAAATGATTTAATTTCAGACCAACTCAATAAACTGCAGTCCTGAATGCAAGCCAGTATGGCTGGGAAGCTGAGACTCAGCCTCTTCCTTTTTTTTGCCACAGCTATGTCAGCAGTTAGCAGCTTTTCATGACTGAATAGTGTAAGAGCTGTTTTTCTACCTCTCTGTAACAATGGACATTCTGGAAGAATGGCACATACAATCTTCTACCATTTGTGCATACGTCCAGGGCTAGCAAGAATCTGGCCCTCAGGATTACAGTGGCAGTCATGGAGACTAACGTAGCATCTGGCATGTCCTGTCTTGCAAATAGATATTATTTAAACAAAGCAGAAAGCAACTTACCATCCATTTCCATGGATTTTGGCCCAGGGAGGGGGGGAGCTGTGTGGGGTGTGTCAAGGAGGAGAACTAAGTCAGTCTGTGAGCAATAAAACTACAGATGCCTGATGGGTTATTATCTCAAAGTCTCTCTACTGTGATTCTCTGCTCTTTGTTGAAGGGTGAGCTCATACTTGTGCCTTTTCCTCAATAGGGTTACTGACTGTAGACAAGTAGCATCTCTTGCATCTATTCAGCCACTTGTAGGAACTTAATAACTTAATATCCTTTCCTCTGTCAGATTTGATCAAAATTGGACAGGAGATTCTAAAGATATTTAAAAGGAGAGTAGCAATAGACTCACATATGCCTGCATACATAGAGTAATCACATAAATGTAATTTCCTTATTAAACCAGACCAAAACCAGTCATCACTGTAAAAGACTGTGCATGTAAGAAGTATCTTATAGGCTCTGCTTCAAATCTAGGACTTGCAGAAAGATTTTCCAATATGTTGAGACACCTTCCTAACCCTATTTGATTTAAACATTTCAGGTCCTACACTCTCCCAGAATCTACCATCACACATATTGCAATACCCAAAGCACTTAAAACTTTAAAATAGATTTTTGCTTTTATTGTTGTATGTTTTCTGAGACTTAAAACAAAGCATGAAAAAATGTGTTTGCAATGTCCTTTATAATTATCTGAGCTATCATAATTGTATCTCATATTATTTTAATTGTTTTAATTGAAACTTTAACTACCACTACCAATTAACTACCTACCTTGGACAAGATGCAACCATTTCTACTGATTATATCAAACACAAAAATCATTCAGTGTTCCTGTCTGAAACGGTTTGTCTGAAACCATACCCTTCTGCGTGTGTTAGAAGGGTTAAATAACGACTAGGGAAGGCAACTGTAGCTGGATCTACCTTTGGGGGTGGGGGGGTTAATTCTAAGTGGTGGCAATGCTCACAATTTTCCTCTGAACCTTTCCTTCAGTGTGTTTTTTTTTAACAGTTTCAGATACTAGAGCCAAAAGGCTTACAGCAGAATTTTAGCTTTTGTTTGAAATTATGCAAGTTTCCATTCCTCATACCTACCAAAAAAGCTTAAAGCTAGTACAAACCTAAAAGAGGAATTTTCCTCTGCTTTTGACTATTTACTTAGGCAAAACAAGTCCGCTCGCCACCCAGTCCCTTGATTTTTCAGCTGTTTTCACTGTTTGAGGAACTGTTTTTGATTGGCAGTACCTCATTCACCAGGAGCAGATGCTGGTGTCATAATATCTGCATAAAGTCTGGAGCAGACATCATTCTTGTCGTCCTGCGCTTATGAGGAGATGCATCCTCTGTTGTTCACAATGTCAACCAACCTATGGTAGGTCAACCTGTTCTGGAGGTCAGTAACACAAATGCTTGGTAAATGTTCCTAGTCCTATGGCATTGCCTTCCATGCTGTAGCTGTAGGGGAAAAACAGGATTTCTGTGTTTTCACATCAGCTCCACAAATTACAACACTGGGCAGGTGTAATTTGATGCAAGGTGTACGAAGTGGTTTCTTCTGACTCAAGGGGAATTGGTCATAAATAATGACTGCTCTGAAGCCAGTGAGGCTGTGCTGGTTATATCATGGCTCAAAGAAAATTAGATGAAGCCCAATCCTCCCAAAGCCAGTAGACTCTAGGATAGCACCTGGAGGACTGAAGTGGAATCAGATCCCTGTAGCACTAGACACTGTTCAAGCATACAGTGAAATATTGTCCTCCTGACATACATAGCTTGAAGACTAAATGCAAGTGCCTTATTCAATTGTATCTTTCTACTAAGTAAAACAGTAAAATGAATGATGGAATAACAATAATATGTACAGAAATGGATTTAAGCGAAGATTAATTTTCTGACCCAGTAAAATCTTCCCTGTCTAGAGGTTCTTAAAATGTTATCACGTTCTACAGAAGGCTTGCATATGCTGACACCAAATTGTGGGAAAAGACATTGGTCTTATTATAAAATACAAAAAGTTGGCTCTTCATAGCACTTTCACAAAGAAGTAATAATGTACAGTTTATGAGAAGTAATGTAAATTATACCTGCAACCCATTAAGCTCCCTTTTGTTAAGAAGCTCTGAAGTGCTGATATAGTCCTGGTATCAGCAAATCTGCCATTTTATTGCAGTTATTCATTGCCCACAGCAATTCAACAGAAAATTAATTAGCATCACCCCACCATAAATCTCAACAGTATTAACTAAAATGCCAGTTCTGTAATCACTTTTCATTAAAGCCAAAAATACTAATTAAAATTGATTTTTGCCTGTGCTTTGGTAAACTGCTGCCAGTGTAAGGATTTCAGCAGTAATGCTGGATGAAGGGAGACCTTTGCTTAAGTGGATTTTATATATTGTCTTATTCCCTTTATAAAGATAACAATGTGTGAAAGGATAAGGGCTTTGAGAGCAGAAGCTGACAGGTTCCATGAAGAAGAGGAAAAATGTGAAATCAGTAGGGAATGTAACCTTATTAAAACTGTAATATCCTATATTTTCAATCTGGACTATATCTGTCTTTCAGGCAAGGGCCTATTAATACACCTCAATCAATAAGCTATGGAGGATTCTTTTGATGAATAGTTCTAACCATTTAGTAATACTGAATAGAGATATGCCAAATACTTTTGCCCCAGTATAGTCACTTTCTAAGGGTTTTTCTGTATGCCTGAAAAATAGTGTACTGCAATCTGATTCAGTTAAGTGGGGCTACATTTGTCCCTGCATAGCTCAGCAGATGTGGACAAACAAAATATGTTTTAGTGATGAACTTGTGCACTGTTTCAGTGTCATTCTCAGTGAGGGAAACATCTCAGTAATAAAAAATGAAGCAGAAGTCCTGTGAAGAAAAGAATACGTGTCAACCATTCCTGTAGTTAAACATACAGATCATGGTGTTTAGACTCAGTCATTTGCAGTCTCTGAGTTGGTTTACTTGTTTTTTTTCCTGAATTTGCAAGATCATAACTTATCTACAATGTAGAGTGTATACCTGAGTATGGGAGTGACAGACTGTTATTAATGGCAAATTAAAACCAAATTCCACTGTTAAGCATCACTTTAACACCCAAGCATTAAGCAGCACTGAAACCTTTTCACGCACAGATTTAAGCCACTTAGTACAATAAGAGAAAATAGCAGTAAACTGTCTACTCTATGAGTAAAAATACACTTCAGCAAGGGGTTTTACTGATACTCCCTGGTATCAGAAAGTTCCTGAGATACAGGAATTATGAATTTCTGCCCATTGTCTGCTGGGGAATATGCTAAAATGCAGTTGGGTTACAAGAACTAGAAAGTAATGATATATGCATAACCATGACTTTGTCATATGACAGAGCAGCACATATTTAATTTTCTGGTAAAGCTGTTTCTGCAATGAACAGACCTGCTTTTCCATGCTGCTGCTTCCCTGGACTTGATGACTTCTTTATGTTTTCTTCTAGTTCACCACTCCCCTGCCCCTCACCTAACTCAAAGCTATCTGGCTTCCCTTTCCAGTTCCTAATACTAATTTTTCCTGCCCAGCTCATGGTCCAAATCCTAATCTCAAATACACTCAGGTCAGCCAGTTCAGCCTGTGCTCCTTTCCCAACTGTGTCCCAGCACCTTCTTGCTCATCTGACTGATCCTTCTCCTAATCTCACTTGGGTTTTTTAGCTTCTCATGCCATGTCCCTCCTGGATCCTCCTCCTATATCCAAGCTTCCAGCAGAACTGGTCCTATTCCTCTTTCTCCCCCATCCCTACCCAAAAACTCACTTTCTGGCCAGTTTCTTATCCTTGGTCATGGCTTATTTTTTCCCAGGCTAAACCATTCTTGACGGGAGCTTCTTTTGCTGGAATTGTTTTGTCTGTTACTGCTCAGGTACTTCCTTCACAATTTTTCATCTCAGGCACTCCCGTTGTAACATTTGTCATCTCCCCTGGGATGCCACACCGAAGAAATGGTACTTCAGGCTGTAGTTGTTCACAAATCCATCCCCTACTGTTACAGAAGTAAAATTTTGCTGTCTTTAAGTGTTTTGTTTGGAGCTGGTTACCATGGGCGCACTACAAACACTTTTATACCTCTTGGCTCAAAAAAAGCTGAAGGGATGTTGCCTGAAAATAAATTGGTTTTGTGAGAAATACAAAAATGTAAAACGTATTGTCACTATTTCAGATGTCAAAACAAAGATATATAAAAATTAGTTTTATAAAGAAAAAATAAATATAGTGAATGTTATAATGACTCTATATGGTTATTCTTTGCATGACTTTATCAGTGTGTATAATCTGAATCTGTTGTTGCTGTTGTAGTTTTAGTAACTTAGACATACTAAATGAATAATCATAGCCTAGAATCAAACATAGGAAGTGTGAATGCCAAGGCTGTAATTATAAAATACATCAAACATGAAATTATTTTAATTTTTTTTTTCTGAAATGGATTATGTTATATTAAATGCTTAGAATAATACTAAGAAAAATCTGCAGTGCATTAGACAAGCCAGAGAAATTGCTTCAATTCCAATCCAGTGCACTTTCTAAATTTCCAATACTTGTAATGGAAAAAAAAAAGACATATTTTCTTATAACCGTGCCATAAATTTGGGATATAATCTCATCAGGCATCTGCTCCATTTGCCATCAATTAGTTTGATGAAAACAGGCTAAAGCTGTGCAGTGATCAGCAACAGGGATTAAATACACTTCAGTCTTGATTACACATCTTGTCTTATCCATCCTACCAGCTATGGGGCAGCCCTACCTTTTGTTATAGCTCTGATAAAACTTTAATGCTTCTTATTTCAATTTTCAAAAATGTGTTGTTTTCCCATGAAATATTTCCTTTCAGTACATGTAGAGAGAACTAAAAAAATGTACTAGGACTGACTGATCAAGAATCCTCTTGAATGGGGAATCCTTTCTCAAATGCATTATGTGAAACTACGAATAGTAAAGCAATTATTCTGTCATTTCAGTCCTGTTTCTGATGTGGAGTTATAAAAGCTAGGCAGCGAATTCAGTCACTTCTTACAAATGTTTCTGGAACTTGAAACTTCTAAATACTTTGTATGTTTTAAGGAATTATTATAAAGGAAGCATAATATATCTGGAAATGATCTTTTGCTTAGAAATTACTCCAAAAAGGAGTAAGGATGAAAAAAAAAAAATTTGTTACAGAAAGTCAGAAGTTAAAAATTGTAATTACTTATGAACATGGTCATCATATCAAA
Organism: Arenaria interpres; assembly: GCA_013399435.1. Taxonomy (NCBI): domain Eukaryota; kingdom Metazoa; phylum Chordata; class Aves; order Charadriiformes; family Scolopacidae; genus Arenaria; species Arenaria interpres. The sequence goes on along the minus strand of VXAK01005809.1, from coordinate 42,097 downwards.
ACAGTTTTCCACGTATTATATTCTTTTTATATTTGGAATATTTTACTGAAATAGCTAATATTTTTTCACACCACCCTAAACTCAATTTTGCATTGTCATTAAAACATTTCCAGAGAATTAATAGGGCAACTTCTTAGATTGCACTGATGTTTTGATACATCTAGGAAAAAAAAATAAAATTCGATATTGTAAGAAACATCAATTCCTGTTTTCAGCCAAATGGAAATTTTTCCATAAAGAAAATTTTGTAGTGATTTTAAGAATCATCTGAAAACTATTTCCCATAGTTCTAGTTGTCAATCAGCAGGGTATAGCAAAGAGCTCCTAATAAACTAGACTTTACCAATAAAGAAGGCATATCCAAGGCAAATATCCTTAGAGAGTAAACCTTGGCAATGAGGTCTCATAAAAATTGTATATTTGCAACCAATTTCAGGCTCTTTTCCTTTTATTATATGAGGCTTCAACTATGATTCAGCAGTTATTGAGCACGGCATTTTGATCCCATGAATCACATGATCTTCTAAATCTTCTAAATGAGATCTATTTAAATAGTTGCTTACATCACAAAAATATAAACCAGTCTTTTCTTTACATTTTTTAACTGAACAAGCAAAGCTTTGAGGCTACAGTTATACAACTAAATATTAAAACCACCCCAATTTAAATGTATGAATCTTCACCTTTAAGTTCTAAAATACTATACTGTTGTTTCAAGCTGTAGTTGCATTTTTAATTGGCCCTGCACTTGAACACATCCTTAATACAGTACTGATCATTTTTATTCTGTATAGGTTCATGGATTGCAATTGTGCTTAGGGCTGGGAAATGTCCTCCTGAATGAGTTCGACCAGTTCACAAAACCTCTTAGTATGAAAACAATACCGATCCACTGCCAAGAACTTAAGTACCTGCTATTAACTCCTCGTCAGATCTGAAGGCACCCATTATTTTGCACAAAAAAAAAAATGCTTTCCTAAAAAGAAATGGGCCAAATTCACCTCAGATGTCAGTTCATAGGCTTCATCAAGGGTTCATTTAGCCAGTGTGCCAAATAAATTAATAGCTTTTCTAGTTCAGCCAACATTTTGTACTTCATTTCAAATACCCTGCAGTTATGTTAACTCTTGGATGAAAACAAAAAAATATCTTTTTCTCATCTTGATAGTACTGTTGTTCCAAAGGACGGAATGAGACACTATGAGAGAAGTGAATGTCTATATAGAAGCTTGGTTAAATATCCACTGGGAAGTCAAAAATTTGTGAACAGTCAAAACCACAGCATTCGTCTTTATGTGTGTATGCATTTTCATTAGGGCATTCAGTGGTAGATTGTTTCTTGTCACATGTTTGTCAGTCTCAATTCTCCAATGAAAGGACGCTGCCTAGAACAAAAGTCAAGGGATTGCTCATTGCTGAAGATGATGATGGTGCTTATGGTCCCAAAGAATTTCAGTCCACAGGGGTGAGCTGGC